>JAHZMW010000310.1:0-17018 GCA_027743745.1 Alloscopus bannaensis
ATAATGGTTCGGCACCGAGCCGAGGGCCTTGTGCTTATCAATCTCTTGGATGAAGATATCAATAAAATCCCTCCCATCTTCTTTGTAAGAACCTTCTTTCCGGCGAGCCTCCATTAATTCCTTCACACAAATCCCAACTGTTACATTTCTCCGAATTTCGGGATTTATTTTTTTTAACTCACCCGAAAATACCCCTTGATATTCGCAATATTCTTCCAAATCAGCTTCGCTCCCGTCATCTCCGGCGCGATGTGCCTCAGCCCCGGAAACAGATCCAGGATCATCCCTCCAATCGGACTGGAGCTGACATTGGCATCCACCAACTTCAACAACGTCTTCAACTTCACGTCATCCTCCGCCGTTCTCACGGAGGAGACCATCCCCCACAAAATGTTCAGCACGGGCATCGTGAACAAGTACTTCACACTCAACACCCCTTCCTTGGACGCCACCTCCTCCACCTTCGCCAACAAGGATGTCGCCTGCTCCTCCACAGTTTGTTGCATGCTTGGCTGCCTCCCGTATCCAAAGTCCCTCAGGGTCCTCATCGAGAACCTTCTCATTTCCTTCCAGCCCTCCCCACTGGAGAAAATAATGCCTCCAGGATCGTCGACCGGAGTTTCATAAACGAACTCCCGAATTGGCCGATTCACCCAAAAGTCACTGTTCAACATTTGCTTCGACATCTCAAAGTCGTCCAGAATCACCGTCCTTCGGTCCCCCATTCTGAGATAGACGACAGGGCCGTATCGCTGCGCCAAGTTGCGGAAGGTGACGAACACGGGCTGCTTCCATCGGTTCAAGATGAGGTGGAACGCGCTCCCGAGAATCGGGAGGCGGAGTGGCCCCGGAGGGACGTTTTTAGGAGGGAAGTAATTCTCAGAGAAGATCCATACCAAGAGGAGACACGCTATTGCTATAAGGCCTTCGATAAGCATTTTTTTACAAATTAGTAGTTTTTTGTAGTTGAATGCTTGTTCGCGACAGTTTATGCAAACTGCGACCAAATTGATGTCCACAATTTATCTAAAAGCGAAAATGGATGGATAAAATATTGGGCCGAGTGAAATGAGGATAATATATACTATAAGCATAAATGATTCAGTCTGAATCCATAAATATAGCTATAAAAAACTCGTGTATAGGGCATATCGCCTATGTATATTCAAAACAGGACATATGAAAGTTTGTCGGTTGGGTTTTCGCATTTAAAATACATGGTAAAACCCAACCGTCAAACATTCATAATGTCCTGTTTTGAATATACATAGGCGATATGTAACCATTGATGATATTATGGTGGATTTATGGGACTTTGACCTCTCGCTTTGATCAAATATTGTTTGCACAAATTGTTTATATTTTAAACAAAATCTTGCCGACTCATCCTGCCACAAGTTTTATCTTCCAGTGATTCTCATACATTATTTTTTTATTTTTGCTGTACACAACAAAGACCTTTTTAACATTGCTGAGCTTGCTCTTACAAAAGTGTGAGCGTATACAAAGCTACGTATAAAAAACTCTCATCCTCACCACGCGAGGTAAAGCGAACAGCTCATGAGTTTGTACGATATTACATGGAGTGTGGTCCAAGGTTCACTCTGATTTTGTCGCCTTATCATTACCAATGTCCTTGTCAAAATATTGGGGTATTGTACGTGTTACATGGAAAATGTTATGGCATACGTGTATTTCACTGGAAACCATTTTTTATGAACATGAATTATTGCTTGTCAAATATAAACGAGACTTTGAAGAAGCACCTTCCTAAATCTTAATATTTGTGAAGACTTCTCGAAAATGTACGTCCTCCTCGGGATAACCCTCTTCTTCCTGTGGTTTATCTGGGACAACTACTTCCCCTCCAAGCGACTCCCTCCGGGACCTCCCCGCCTTCCGTTAATTGGCAACGCTCTGACGCTTATCCTCCAACGGTCGAAGCCGCCCTTCATTATCTTTCAGGGCCTGAACCAAAAATACGGGAGTATCTGCTACGTTCGAACAGGCACCCGACAAGTGCTCCTTATCGATGACTTTGACGTGTCGAAGCAGCTCTTATCATCAGATATCTGGGTGAATCGGCCCTTCCATCCTAGAATCGCAGAAAGGTCCTTTGGCAGGCCGTTAGGCATCATTTTTGTTAGTGGCGAAGGATGGAAGGAAATGCGGCGATTTTCAATGAGGACCTTAAGGGACTTTGGGTACGGGCGGCAGACAAGCATGCAAGCCCTTTTGGACGATGAGGTGAAGGCCCTTCTAGATAAGGTGGAGGAGGACGGAGGAAATGGAGGGGTTCTCAGTGTGAAGCACCTGTTCACGATGCCCGTGCTGAATATTTTGTGGGGCATGGTGTCCACGGTGAGAACGGCGGAGGATGATGTGAAGCTGAGGAAGCTTATCATTCTCGTGGATAACCTCGCGAAGGCGAACCCAATTGGAGGGAATATCTTAACAATTTTTCCGTGGTTGAGACACATCTTTCCGGTGTGGACGGGGGATGCTTTTGCGAAAAAGTGTCATAGGGAGCTTCAGCAATACTTCAGGGTAGAGATAAGCGCTTATCATGAGTAAAATTTTAGAAAGTAATACAAAAAATATTATATTTTACGATTACAATTTTTATATTTTTTTTAGGATGTTCTCGAACGAAGGCGGAAAGAAGGCACTTACGCCGAAGACAAGCGAGACTTCATCGACATGTTTATTCAAGAGATTGATAAGCACAAGAAAGCCGGAAAGGGCGGCTTCGAAGACGTCTCGAACCACTACACCGACGAGCAGTTCATCTCGACGATTATCGACCTCTTTGAAGCCGGCTCGGAGACCTCCAGCAATACAATGGAGTTCGCCGTTTATTACACGATCAAAACGCCAGGGATTCAGGAAAGGGTTCAGGGGGAAATTGATAAGGTCGTGGGACGAAGTCGGTATCCTACCATGTTGGATAAGGCTGAGTACGTCAAATATCATCTTAATTCGAAAAATAAAGTTTAAAAAAAGAATAATTATGATTTTATTTAAAAATTGAAGGATGCCATTCACGGAGGCAACTCTGTTGGAGGTCCAACGCATGGCGAATGTCCTCCCGATGACGGTGCGGTGTCCCACGGAGGATACGACTTTGAAGGGTTACCACGTTCCAAAGGTACAATAAAAAATTTAAAAAATAGCGAAATTTTAATTTAATTAATTAACTTTTTGGCTTTTAGTTCACCACCGGAATCGTCAACATTTACAGTATTCACATGGACGAGTCCTTTTGGGGTGACCCCTTCAACTTCCGCCCTGACCGCTTCCTCGACGCGGACTCCAAAATCATTCCTGAGAAAGCGAGTAGAGTGATTCCATTTGGAGCAGGAACCAGGTACAATTTTTACAGTTTATATCTTTTAAAAAAAGGATTTTTAAACTTTTTTTTTGAAGGATTTGTCTCGGCAAGCAAATGGCGCTGACGACCATGTTCGTGTACTACACCGCCCTCCTCCAACATTTTAATTTGGAGGAGGCCGGCCCCGGGGCGGGGAAACCGCTGCCGATGAAATTCAAGGAGTATGTCGACGTGGGATTCACCCTGTCACCGAAGCCGTACAAAGTGAAAGTCGTGAAAAGACCTTAATAATGGTTAGGGATTTGATGAAAAATTATTTATTACTAAATAATTCCTAAATATTTATAAAATACTGTCGTCCGATATTGTATTTCGATAGAAGTTAATAAAAAATGAAATATTTGTCGCGATTAATATTATGACACTTTACAATTATGCTGTTAGAGTATTTTTTCTTGAAAAGTTATTTATTTTCATGCAATCGTGAAGTCGGCATCCAACAAAATGTACTCGGTACAATCCTCCTCCCCTCCACCTGAATTGTTGGAGGTGCCCGAAGGTGCCGCAATGACTTGGAAAGTCATTCCGTCCGCTTGCTGAATCGTTATTAGCTGATGCTGTTGAGATTGAAGACTTTCCTCGACGATTTCAACTTCCTCCTCGAAAGCCTCGGAGGCCTCCCCGAAATTCTCGAGCTTGAGAAGCTGCCCTCCTCCACCTCCGAGTGGAGCTCCTGGCTGGCCAATTTGAATAAACTTGATGTCCTGGTGAGAGCTCGAGGGAACCTCAGCGGATGGGAGTGAGGTGGCCGAAGCGATTTTGAGAATGGGTGCCCGCCGTCCTTTCGGTCTGTTTGCGGAATGAGTGGTTTCATGCCTCCTTAACTTGGAGGAGTTTGTAAAGGTTTTCGAGCAGCTCGAGCAGGAATACGGGCGCTCTCCGGTGTGACTACGGACGTGAATTTTAAGCTGACTTCCTCTCGAGAAGGACTTCGCGCAGTGGGGGCAAGAATGCGGGCGCTCGCCGGTGTGGGTACGCATGTGTAATTTTAGGTGACTCGCGTGGGTGGCGCCGTGCCCGCAAATGTCGCAGTGGAACCTGTATTTTCGCTCGTGCTGAGTCTCCTTGTGAAATTTGAGGTTGACCGGGGAGGCGAAGCGTTTGTCGCACTCGTCGCATTTGAACTGTTCGAGTTGGAGCTCGGCGTGCTTCGTTTGGTGGTATTTGAGGTACGCCGGCTGGGAGAAGGATTTCGAGCATATCTCGCAGAGATACGAGCGCTCTCCTGTGTGACTCTTCATGTGGTCGCGGAGGCGGTGATGGCGGAAGAAACCGCGGGGGCAGAAGGTGCACCGGAGGGGAGGGAGGGAAGGGTGGTTGACCTCGACGTGGACCTCGTACCTTCCTTTGGAAATGAAGGAGGCAGAGGCGGAAGAGGGTTCGGGGCAGGCTGAACAGTGGAAGGGACGCTCTCCGGTGTGACGCCGGCGGTGTATAAGAAGGTCGGAGTGGTTGAGGAAGCTTTTCGAGCAGTCTTCGCAGGGGAATGAACGACGGGAGGAGGTTGGAGTGTGGTCCGCTTTGCGGTGGGCAACGAGCTCTTTGAGGTGAGGGAAGCGTTTGGAGCAAGATTTGCAGTCGTGGAGGAGCTCGCGTTTTCCTACAAAAACAAACATAATTTAATAGAGCTGTTTTTCGAAATTCAATAACAAGCGAAAAATAGGGACGAAAACTCACTTTCATGAAATCGTCGAATGTGACGGTTCTTCTTCTTCAGGTCTTGAAACGAACGAGGACACAGTTCGCAAGTCACCTTCGAAATTGAAGGGATTTCACCTTCTTCCATCATTTCTTCAACGGTGCTACCAGGAGTTCCGGGGTCGAGCTCTTCAATTTCTGTTTCTACTTTGACGCTACTACTCTTCCTCACTTTGGTCGGTGACTCCTTCCGCTTCCTTCCCAATGTCTTTACCAACTTGGTCTGCTTTGGTGGAGGAGAACTGGAGAAAATTGTTGGATTAAAGGTGAGTCTCCTTTCAATATTTTGGGCATCCGGCTTGACATCTGACAAATTCAAAGTAGACGGCGGAGGTACTGCAGGTGGCTGAGTGGGATCAAACTTCTTTTCGACCAAGTCCCCCTCAACCTTTTCTTCGTCCTCCTTGCCTTCATCAGGACCACCTTCATCGACGCTGAAGTAGCGCTGAGGACGCTTCACGACTCTCCCGAAGGAGGATCTCTGCGACGGAGTAGACTCCTCGGGCATTTTTGGGGTTCGTTTTTTCTTAGATCGTTTCTGATTTCCACAAGCTTCGGGAGCCATTTTCGTTTTACTCGGAGTTAAAGTGGCATCCAAAGTGTCGCTCGGTCCTCGGACATCTAAAAATAAATTAGTCCACAGAGTCCACTTTCGTAATTAATTATAGCACAAAAACGAATTTATTCTTTAGCATACCTTTTCGAATACTGTTCCGAATCTTGCGTATGACTCCATCTCCAGCAACTCCCGCAACAATTTGCTCCTTCAACGCCACCCTCGTCGATTCCAACTCCCGCTCCAACTCCTCCAGTTGCGACAATATTCCCTTGATCCTCCTCACCGCCTCTAGGCATCCCTCACACAGAGGAGCGTGTCCCTGTTCTCCCGCCAAGGCCCTCAATTTTGGAACAAGGCTCACTTTGATCAGGTGGCAGAACTCGAGCAGACTCAACAATCTCACAGGATCCTCCTCTGAATCTCCGGGGTTCCCAAATGAGGCACCGCAAACAAAGCAAATTCTTGGAGGAGTCTCCCCTTCAACTTTCTCCTCCGTTTCCTCCACTTCCCTCCCTCCATTTAACGAGGTTTCGGTTGGAAAGATGAGAGGCGCCTCCCTGTCTGTGACGAGGGAAAGGATGGCTGGTCGTCGCGGAGGTGGATTCATCGAAGGAGACTCCCAGATACTCCTTTGTCGATGGAGGTGATTTTGGAGGCGATCTTCGATAAAACTTCAAAAAGCTCCTAATTTTTCCTCCAAAACACTTGAAACTTTCTACAACCTTTCACATAACACTAATTGCTCAATTAATGTCTACATAATTGTAACAATTAGCGATATTATTTTTAAATTGTCAAAACTGTCATCCTTTTTGTCTTCAGGTAAGAAAAGTGGTTTGTTTGTGTACGTCTAAAAATACACAGGGATTTTAAAAACATTGAATTTGAATTTCCCGCCGCGAGCCAACTTGCCCATGGTGTGGGGGTGCAAGAAGCTCAATTCAGCCTAGTGCATTGTGAGACAAAGTGCTTTTCGCGCGGGCCGAATTGAGACACACTGATTTTCCAGCAAAAAGAGAAGAATGAAATGCCGACGACAATTCACTTGTGATCACAACAAAAGAAAACGTGACTTTTGAAGAATAATTGTTGTAAAACGGTTTTTTTTAACAAGAGAAGACTCCTTTTCGATAAGACAACGTTTTGGAGGTGGTGTTGGAAGTTTAATTGTGAAAAGTTTGAGTGGAGACAGAGTTGACAGTGGGAAATTTGGGTGGTTTGTAGTTTTTTATAAATTTGAACGAAATTTCGACAAATTTGAGGGAAAAGGTGTAAATTTGTGGAAAAATGGCAGCCAAGGCTCTCGACGGAGGGATGGAGTGGCAAGACGCCCTTTTGGAGCAAAGGGGGGCCATGGTAAGATATAAAATGCCACCTGAGGTGGTTCCAATAAGATGGGTTTGTAATTTCTGTTTTGTTTCGTGTTTTCCAGGCAAAAGGCCGCCTCAAGTTTATGGACAGCTCGATAATGTTCAAGAACAATCGGACGGGAAAGGTGGAGCAAATTGCTTCCACCGACATTGACGTCGTTACCTGGCAACGCTTCTCGGGACATTGGGGGATCCGGATTTTTACCAGGAGCGGGAGCCTTCACCGTCTCGGCGGTTTTAGGGAAGGGGACAAAGAGAAGATTGCGAAAATCTTTTCGAGCAAGTACTCCAACTCGATGTTGGACAAAGAGTTGTGTCTCCGGGGGTGGAATTGGGGGACTGCGAAGTTCCAAGGGTCTGTGTTGGGATTCGAGGTGGCGAAGGACTTGGACTTTGAGGTGCCGCTGAATTATGTGAGTCAGTGTACCACTGGGAAGAATGAGGTGACGCTGGAGTTTCATCAGGTAAGAACAATGTTCAGAAAGACAATTTTCGGTGATTTAAAAAAAATTAACTTCAATTTGTATTTATCTTTTAGAATGACGACGCCCCTGTGTCTCTCATGGAGTTGCGTTTTCATATCCCCTCCTCCGAGTTGGCTGGAGATGACCCTGTGGAAAACTTCAAAGACCAAGTTATGGGAAAAGCGAGCATCATCTCGGCGGTTGGAGATGCCATCGCTATCTTCCGAGAGATCCAGTGCCTCACTCCGAGAGGTCGGTATGACATCAAGGTGTTCCAGTCTTTTTTCCAACTTCACGGCAAGACCTTCGACTACAAGATCCCGATGAGCACGGTCCTCCGGTTGTTCCTCCTCCCGCATAAGGATGGACGCCAAATGTTTTATGTTATCAGTTTAGATCCGCCGATCAAGCAGGGACAGACGCGATACCATTATTTGACCTTTTTGTTTGGCCAGGAGGAGGACGTGTCGATTGAGCTGCCGTATTCTGAGTAAGTTGTGGATTTTAATGTTTGATTTAAATGATTGTTTCTGAGCTGTGAGATGAGTACAAGCGTGTTTTCTTTCAGGGAGGAACTCAAGAAAAAGTGGGATGGGAAGCTGCAAAAGGAGTTGTCAGGGCCTATGTACGACGTGATAAGTAAAGTTATGAAGACCATGGTCAGCAGAAAGATCACTGTGCCGGGCTCATTTAAAGGGTGTGTTTTTGCGAAAAATATAATAATTCGAATGTTTTGTTTGATACAAATGTGTAAAACTGTATTTTTTATGTATTTTTGCATTGTCTTCAGAAGAAGGCGGCGGCAGAAGAGTAAAAAAATTGAAAGTAGATTATGTGAAGTTGATTAGAAGTTGAGGTTCTAAAGACTTGACTTTTTGTGCAGAAGTGAGGGTTCCAGCGGATCCGGCTCCAGTGACGAGGAGGAGGGCACAGATCCGGACGAGATTGGAAGTGATATGGAAGCTGAAGGCTCGAAAAAGAAAAAGAAGTCGTCTTCGGAGCGAAAGCCGAAGAAGGCAAAGGACGGCGAAAAGAAGGTGAAGCCGAATATTGGAAGGGAAATTTGATGAGTGATTAGGAATTTAATTTTTTTAAATGCGATTTTCGTTTGTTTAGAAGAAGAGTAAGAATAAAGACTCCGACGCGCCAAAGCGACCACAATCCGCCTACTTCCTTTGGATGAACGCGAGTCGTGAGAGTCTGAAAAAGAAGTGGCCTGGATTGAGCGTCACTGAATTTGCGAAGAAGGCCGGTGAAGAGTGGAAAACGCTGGAAGATAAGGCGGTGAGAAACTCTGAAAGAAATTTTCTGAGGAAATGCCAAGATTATTTGTGTTTGTGAGTTCTGGAGTTTGGTTCTTTTTCTTTTCAGAAATGGGAAGGCAAGGCGAAGAAAGCAAAGGCAGAGTACGACGAGGCGATGGCAGAGTACAAAAAGAGTGGCGGCGGCGGCGGTGGTGGAGAAGGTAGCAGCGGGAAGTCGTCTAAAAAGAGTAAGAGTCCGACGAAGAAGGTCGAGTCGTCGAGCTCCGGCGCTGGGAAGGGATACCTCAGCAAAGAGTTCATTTCCGATAGTTCGTCCTCCGACGAAGATAAGGGGAGCAAAAAGAAGAAGGGAAAGGAAAAGGCGAGTTCAAAGGGGGCAAAGGGAGGAAAGTCGGCGCCAGCGAAGAAGAAGAAGGTTAGATCCTACAATTTTATGTTTAATGAGGATTTTTTTTTGTATACCAAGGAATTTTTTAAAAATACATTTTGCTTACCCCAGGAATCTGAGTCGGAAGCCAGCGGTTCTGGGAGCGGGAGTGACGACGGCAGCGGAAGCGACTAAAATTAGATATGTAATCAAAAGAAAACGTGTAAAAAATCAGCGTTAATACGTGTACTCTGATATGTTTCCTCTTTGTAATCGCGTTTAGCAAAGTGTAGCAGGTTTAGCGCCTAGTTCTCAGCTTTTTTGTACTTGATAGAATTGTAAGACTAGGACAAAAATAACATAAAAGTAAGCGTTTTATGCTAAGTACAATAAAATTGAAAATATGTCCCCGTGTTTTACCAGTGTGTCGCGACATTAATGTAAAACTGAAATGGTAAATTCTCAAATTAAAACTGTAAGTGTTAAGCTACTAATTAATAATTATAGCAGCGTACAAAAACCCTGATTGATAATGATACTGATTTTAAGGAGAGAGAATGTACAAAAGGCAATGATTCTTTTAAATTGAAGTTTGAGTATGTAAGGATTTTTGTGTCTCATTTTTAAAATAGAGTACAGTAGTGTGAACCTGAACGTGCATAATGAAATAAATGTCTACAATTATAATGTTTAGAATTGATGTATTACGTCGGATGTGTTTTTTGTAATAAAAGTGAAGAGAATGCGTGTAAAAAATACGAGGTGTAAATTGTAGCACAAGAATTCTGAGGGAATGGATTTATGTAGTATTGAGCTTTGCTTGTATATGCTTTGATGCTTTTTGATGAGTGCTTCTTGTATTTCTGTAGCAAAGCTTCTCTTGCGATCCGGTCTTCAGTCCAGCAACACGTGAGCAGCAGGAAAAGTATTCTTTGGGCTTATTTGTCAATGCCACAATGATTTATTGTTTGTTGTGATTGTGATATATTTATTTAGAAGTTTTTGCTTGCTCGTTTTTATTTAGTTTTTCGTGAGTTCCAGGTTCAGATTTCTAGGAACGACAAGAATAGACTCGGATGTCACTGCCTGTCAGGTGCCAAGGATTACTTCGAAGGCTACTTTGGAGAAACGTTGGATTTGGAGCAAGTATGTCGAGCGCGACCGAGAATCTTGTTGTGGAGCACGACCGGAAGGGCAACAAGTTTTTTATAAGGCTGGGTCAAGGTAGACTGAACCCATTCACAGAAAGGTATTCACGATTGGAGGATTGGTTTTGTACTAATTTGTATTTTTTTTTTGTTTTTGCAGCTGAAGCTAAATTGGAGTACGTTGAGGATAAAGGAACTCCGAAAGTGTTGGACATGTGGCACACCGAAGTGCCTCCAGAACTACAGGGTCGGGGGATTGCGAAAGTACTGGCGAAGGTTGGAATGCTCTTTTAAAAATCCTTGAATTTTGTAAGGTTCAGCTAGACTTCGTTGAAAGGAATACAGTTCGAAATGTTCTGATGTGCTCCAGGAAGCGTTCCAGTTCGTCGTGGACAACAAGCTGAAGATGCGCCTGAGTTGTTCGTACCTCCAAAAGTACTACAAAGATAATCCCCTCGACGCTTACAAGGACGCTGTTGTTTGAAGAAGAGCAAGATGCTCTTTAAGTTATCTCGTAAATTAAAAAATTATTTGTGATACTAAATATATTTTTGATGATATTGATGAATACAGAATTATACGAGTTTTTCTCAAATAGTTCATTTTGGTTTGGTTGCTGTTGCCGTTGAAATGTTCCCTTTGTGCGGAATCTGCATATTATTATTTTCTTTTTGTTATTTCGTAGTTCGTAAAATATTTTTTGAAACAATGCAGAGATATGTTACACATTTTTCTACAATTTGAAGTAGATTAGATATCCGAAAGGTTTTGCAACAGTCATGTCACTACCTCTACGATTCTCCGTCATTTTCGGCCGTTTGCGACTTTTCCGAGGTTTATGTTCGTCGCTGAAAAACGGTGACGGAATTTCTTCTGATTCCGTAACCGCGAGGCCCTTTTGGAGGGGGATGGCAAATCAAGTCGTGAAGCAAATGGTTGTGGTCCACGATAAGGCTAACAACAAGTTTTTCATCAAACTTGGATCTGGTAATTACGCTTTTTCCAAGAATTTTCGCAAATAATTTTTTCTCTAGAATTTATAAGGTTTTTTCTTGATGTTCGTTTTACCTATAGCTGAAGCCATGTTGGAGTACTCCGAAGTTCGAAGGAAATCCGATGGAGGAGAGGAAGTCATTCTGAACATGTTTCGAACTGTTGTGCCTTCCCAGATGCATGGTCAAGGGATTGCAGCGTTGTTGGCGAAGGTAATCATCCTTTATCTATCAGATATGGAGCATGTAACAAAACTACTTTAGGATTGTCAATTTTTTGGTCATTTTAGGAAGCTTTCCAGTACGTCGTGGACAACAAGCTGAAGATGCAGCTCAACTGCTCGTACCTCCAAAAGTACTTTCAAGATCATCCACTCGAAGCGTACAAAAATGCGGTGGTTGGTGGGTAGTCATAATAATCGTAAAAATCAATCCAAATATTTTGCAGAGAAACGTCTTTATTGCCGTAAAGTATGCCAAAATTTTATTGAACGCTTCAATAAATAAGGGCAGACGTGGCTTTAACACATACATATTATTATGTACTTCCATTTTTAGTAATTTATTAATTTTTTTCGATACTAATTTCAATTCAAGCTCAATCGTTCCAATGTCATAAATTGTCGACAGCTTCGCTCCACTCATTTTCTACCGTGATGACACAAATTGCCGCAGCAGTGGTCATCTAAAGATAATGTTTGTATTTTATGACAAATCCCCTTTTTAAAAATCTTCTGAAGTCTTCTGAAGTAGGTTTTTTTTAATTACCTCCACATCTGCAACAACCTCGCCTTTCAAGACCCTCGTGAAGTGGGTTATCATCGCTTTTATCACCATCAGAGATTATTGCTGGTGCCTCCACCTCTACTTTCTTCTCCCAAAACATAATTTTGATGTATTAGAATAATATCGCTTTTCCTACTAAAAATAATTTAATTTTATAATCGTTGAAGTATCAATATGGGCTAACCTTATCTAAACTCGCTGCTCGACAAGCGACGACTATCATGGCCACAGCCAATAAGAGCCAAAGGAGCCTTATCATCGTGTTTTATTATGTTTCACAATTTAAAAATAGGATGCGCTATATTTCATAAAGAATTTCGAGAGAAATGCCATGTTAAATTTTTTGTATCATTTACGATTTTTCGTCTTCGCCTTTTGTTCATTGTTTGAACAATTAATTTTAATTTCATAAAAAATGTAGATACAAAATGTTCAATTGTGAGAAGTATTCCAAGAATATCGAGTAATAATGACATTCATGCTGTCTCCCGTTTTATCTGATGCTCCTTCGTTTTCGTCCGTGACACATGGAGCCGCAGCAGTGGTGACCTAAAATTAACCAAAATTTTTATTCACATCAAAATTCACGTTTATCTTCCAGCTAAGCCATTCAATCCGAAAATAATTTGTAGTATCGCTCACTCCCACAACTGCAACAACCCCTTTTCAACAATCCCATGTGAGGCACCTCCTCATCATCCATGACCTCCGCGGCGGCATCCTCGTCCTCCGCAAATTTGATAACCGCCTTGACTTGCTTCGTCCCCGCAAAATCCACACCGGCAGCCTCCTCCTCAGACTCAGACACACCAGGGGCCCTGTCGAGGGTCACAGTCTTGGCGTCAACAAGGCTCTAAAAAACAATTTCCTTGAAATCTTCTTTTTCGAAAATATTTGTTGAAAATATAATAAAATGAGACCTTTTCGAAAGCAACCAGAGCGGCCAGCAACGTCAAGAAGATAAGATGACGATAACCTTTCATTTTGGAGCGTCAATTTTTTCAAAGTTTATTTCAATTAAAAAGTGGACTTCAGTGGAGATGAATATTATGAATGAAGAAGTTGCGATGAATGATTTTTGTAGTTTTTAATAAACTTTATTCATATTTTAGCGATGACTCAATCAAAGCCTTGATTCCATTTTACAACCACGTTGTGTCAACTCTCAAACAAAGAAAAAGGAGATTAAAACTAAGGTTTAACGATGATTAAGCAAGATTACGAAATCGAATTTAGTTTAAAAACAGCCTTGAAGAATTAAGTTCATTGCGACAGAGAAATACCCTAGATATCACTTTTCTTAGAGTGCCCCAAAATTGATTTTTTTAGATAAATCTATTTTTTGCAACAATTAATAAGCTTGTAACTACATTAAGTATTCCTTTGTCCAAGATAAGCTTGAGGTGATAAGCTCTTTCATTTCCCGTGACACATGGCGCCGCAGCAGTGATGCTCTGTTGAATTTTATAAAAAATTAAAATGATTTGCATAATTTTTTTAGGTTATCATTGCTTATCATTATACCTCCACATGCACAGCATCCCGGCGCAGGCTCCCCCAGGCGCTTCTTGTGAGCTTTATTTTTCTTCGCGAATCCCAAAGACCGACGTCGTCGCCGCCGCCGTAGACCGGTGGCCTTCGCTGTTGGCGCGTTGCTGGAGTAGTCCTCCTCCACAGCTTCCGGCTCAAAGTTGTCCGGCTCCATGAGCCCGTTCTCAAATGGATTCTCGCCGTAGCGGCGGAAATCTTGGAGGGCGTTCCGGGCCCTCACGTCGATAGCGTGGTGGTACGGGGTAGCTCCTTGGACGGGGCTCTAATTAAAAAAATTACGGGAAATATTTACAGGGCATAATTATTTGAATGATTGTGTCATTTACCTCTTGAAGGCAGCATGCCAAGAATAGTACGGCCACACAAAGCAAGAATTGTATGGGTCGCAACATTTTGTTTTTTAAAAAACGTTAAAAATTTGAAAATTTCTTGGTTTTTAGCAATTTTTGTCAAATTTGCTTAAAATTAGCAGATATCCATCTGCTGTCACATTTGAGACTGGAGAAAAAGAGAACTTGACCAAGACGAAGAATATGTCCAGCTTTAATACTAAGAATATATTATTCTCAAAGAGGAGGAAATAAGGCGACAAGAATATTGATCGATTTATCGACATTTAGCGAGAGTCTTGGAAAAACACGGGAAAGGAAGTGTTATTGTCATTTCATGAATACTTGATAAGCTCCTCGTGATAATTCGCAAATGGTGAGGTGTAATGACGCCTCGAGTTTCAAGACAGAATGCTGTGCTTGTCTCATATTTTTGTTTGAAGGTTCAAGGCTACAAACTTCGAAATAAATGTGTGTGTATAGAATAGATAGAATGATTTTTATAGAGCAATTCTATTTTTCTTTATTTTTGTGTCTTAAATTATTAGTTGGATAATATTAGTATTTTATATTCAGAACGCTTTATGACAATACGCACAAGCACACTGACAACTCAAATGGCTCGGGAAGCCAAGCCCCCCACGGCCACAACCACCCCAGAGGTGAATTTTCACAGGTCTTCGACTTCCGGTTCCAGTACCACTTTGTAATGGCTCCTAAACATTTCCCGATTTGTGGGCGTTGCCGGCAGTCACCTTCCTTGAGAACTTCAAAAAGGAATAAAATTTAATTATTAGTAAACAACGTCATGCAAATTCCAATTAAAAATTTAAATTTACCTAGATACCGCTTATCTCGAAATGTGACGCTCCCATTTGTATCGTCGTTGTCACTATTTCCGCTGGAAGCCAGAGCCGGAACGAGAATGCAAAGGAATAATGACCACCACCGCAAGAACTGCATACTTCCAGGAAAAATGTTACCGTTAAAACTAAAAGTTTGCAGAGATTTTTAAAAACAACGTTTCCAACGAATAACCACGTAATTATTTTCTCGAGGCGAAGTGATTCATGTCAACACTCAGTCATCACTGCTTTGCCACAGTAAAATTCTTCTGAATATCTAAATGCTTCTCGAGAAGGTGCTCGTCGTGTCGAGTGCCTGTGTGAAAATTGTGATTGAACAAGAAAAAAATGTGCAAACATGATCATTTCGATTGTCATCATCTTTCGAACATCTTCACTCTCTCAGGAAGTTACAATCTCATCACGAAGATTATTTTAGATGAAAGATTATTGTAGCAAGTGAAACCTACTCATTTCATAAGAAATTACAAGACAAAACCTGTTTTCTTAAGCTTATAAGAGTGACGTCTTCTTTTTATCAATTGCTTTCTTTTTTTATGTTACCTACAAGTTTATCAACGATCGATCAGCCTTGTGTACACAAGTTCTCGCTTTGTCCGATTGAAAGTGCTCTTATAAAAATGCATACGCGTAAGTAATAGTAATTATTATGCATTGTTAAACTACCAATTTTATGAGGTACATCCACAATTACACTTCAACGTGTCATCAGTGATCGTGCCTCTCGTTATTTCCGTTTTTTACACGTGCTCCTCATGTAAAATCATTTTTCCTGTTTTTAGCACGATATACAGCGCATCGTCAAAAATGACGGAACTTATTTATTTCGCAGAATATTCCTGAAATAAAACGGAAACAAAAGAAGTTACAATTTTATTTTTAAAAATTATTTAGAAGATGCTTCGCCAAACTCGGCAATCATGCATCTCACACTCCCCCCACCGAACCTTTCGATTGTATTCACCTCCGCATGTAAAATCTTGTCAAACTCTTCAATTTTCTGGACTTGTTCTGAAGTCAGGGCCCTGAAAGCCCTGGAGCTCATCGCGAGAAAGGTGCCTCCATGAGTTCCTCTGACTTGCAAACAATTTCCGGCAAACTCACCCACCTGCTGGAGGCTCAGTGGAATAATGACTTTTCCCGAATTTTTGAGTTGGAGCTCCACCTCCACCCGGTCCTTTTGGTCAATGGACTCGAGACAGATGAGGCAATACTTATCGGCGAGACTCATCATGACGTTTGTGTGGTAAATCAGAGTCCCGGAGGAGTCCTTGCTGGAGAAGACGACAGGACGGAAGCCCATCCGTCGGCAAAAGAGTTGGACCGCTTCGGCGCTGGTTCGAGGCGACAAGGAGGCGAAGGCTATGCGATTCACGCGGTCCAAAATGAGACTGCCGGTCCCCTCCAAAAAGATATTGGCTTCTTCAAGTGGCGACAAGTCGAACAAAGTCGTGGAAGGAGGAATCAACTGGAACAAGGCGGACCTCAGCTTGCGGCTTTCTTGGCGTCGCATTTTCGACCACATTGGATACAATACCAATGTCGTCACCTCGATCCCCTCTGCAGGTGCCTCAACATGGTAAGAAAACCAATTGTTTGGAAACACCGAGTCACAGCAGTACGGCAGCTTAACCTCTTCGATAACCGTGACCTCCACGCCGACCCCCCGGAGGAGTGCAACTACTCCTTCAAACTCGGCGACAGCTTTGGAGGAAATGGAGGAAGATTCCTCGATCGGAGCGGATTCTTGGAAGGTGTTGTTTTCCGCAGTTTCCGAATTAAAAAAGAAGGTCGCCGGGCGGACCATTAACACACGACTCGAGTTATGGTTCTCCATGATAAGCCAATGATAACCTTTCCAAAACAAAGTTTCTTGCTTCACGAGCAAAAGTAAAGTGAAACATTTCTCTCTCTCGACTTTACGAGATATTGTAGCGACCCCACCACACTATAGTAGCTCATTATGCAAATGACCACTTGTCAATCTCTTTAATTCCGTACATTACAAAATAAAGCTGTGTGCTCTTAAGTAAGTCTTAATCTTCGAATAATCTCCAAATGTTACACAACTCTGACTTTTTCCGTTCGAAGGTCGTTTGATGCGTGTTCGATTACAAAAATATTTTTATATCATTTTATTTTCAAGGAGTATACTCCAACCGGGTGCCTCCATACCGCGGAGGGATTTGGTCTTCGTCGACGACCGCCAAAACGGCCTTCTTCCACTCCTTT
>JAHZMW010000311.1:0-12864 GCA_027743745.1 Alloscopus bannaensis
GAGAGTAGCATCAACATGTTCGGAAATAGCATCTCGTCTTCAATTGTACCTACCTACTTTGAAATGCGATTGTTCCCCACGCAAAAAAGACATCTGTCAAAATAGTATTGATGCGCTTCAAAAGCAATAGACCAAATACCAAAGTTGATAGTCCCTGTGCACAGATTATTGAATTCGTTGAAAAGTAGCCAAAACTGTGAAAATTAGCCTTCTTCTCTATCTCATCGTGGTTTCAGGTTTAAAAAAGTTTTTCAACATTTAAAACTGCGGTTTTATTACCTATCTTGTGATGATACACATTTGCACACATCTACCATGTTCTAGACTTCCAATCTCAAGTCTCCTCAAGATTAGCTGGCAATTGCTGATTGTTGTTCCTCACATAGGCGTCATTTATTTGCTATAGCTTGTCTGGCATTGTGGGGAGAAAAAACTTGTTACGAATGGGTAGAAATATAATAGCCATTCAATTATTGTACGTACTATAGCAAACTGATTGCCGTCAGTCAGTCATGGGAAACTGTTGTAGTTTCATATACAAATGTGCTTACCTCTTCTTGAAGCAATTAGGCTCGAAAGAATATTACCCCCGAAAATCCCTACACCGAAATGATCAAACAAAAATGTACTGTTGATGAGTAAACACTAAGGCGAAGTTATAACGTATAAGCCATTATTATTACCCATTAAATCGTAATTTCTTTGATCAAACTTTTCTCTAGCAGTCCTGAAATGAACAAGAATCAAATATTTTTCTTTCCGCTTCACTCACTTTTAAGTTGACAAAGTACTTGTTATTGCGAACCAAGTTTCGTTTCCTTTTGCCAAAAAATCGTCGTATTGAGTGTTTGTGCCTTTAACTCAAAGCCATACGGTCTGCATTGATGCATGTACTAATTGCAGAAGTTTTCTCATACTTTCGCTCTTTGCGAGAGGGCACAGAGCAATAAAAATGTTTTCTTTACGAAAAAAATCAAAACAAACTCGTAAGTGCGAGCACTTTTCCACTTCTGTATGTTGCTGAAGTTATAAAAACCCCATAGGCGTCATATATATCTATTGACGAGACGAACGGGTAGAAATGAGGTTACACACAAAGTTTTCAGGTTATTGTTTTTATATGAACAAAATGTATATGTGTCTATATGCACATATTTTTTTCGATAACGTGTGTATTGTAAACTGTCAGCGTTGTCATAATGTAGGAAGACAAGGAAAATTTTTTCGCAGCAATAAGGAATAAAAAAGTTGGAAGGCGAGTTGGAATTCACGTAAATCTTCAACAAGATGAGAATGTGATGAATGTTTTGCGATAAAAAGTAATGTTGGACAAGTGACAAGGGAAAAACTTTGCACGCATAAAGAAATGCTCATAATATAAGCCAATATTAACGACTTTGTATGATAACTATGATACTTCAATGACTTCTGCTCAGATGTTTTGCAGTAGTCTGTACACGTTAAGATACTAGATTGCAACTTGTAAAATATGTACACACAAGGAGATAAAATGATGCTTCATTCACACTTTTGTATTTACAAGTTCCTCTCTACTACTAGCGACAACATACATAAATATATATTTGACAGTAAGTTGACAGAATAATTATTCCTCATTTAACCTTTCCCATGCCCCTCTATGAGAAAAAGATGCTTAAATGGAAAGCTTTTTTATTTAGCTATTATTACTCCTAATTATGGATTACCATTTGATTACTGCTGCTGCACGAAATCAGAGAAGACACTCATCCATGTTAGTAAACATTTGCGTGAACTCCAATTCCGACAATATGCCAAGCAACACGCATTTTCTGGGGCAGTTTCGATTATTAACGTGGTAGAAATCAAAAGTGTAATCGACAAGGAAAACAAGTGTTTTGCCTATAGACAAACGCGTTGATATACTGCGTAAAGTAAAACGGACGTCCGGCCGATGGATTTGCATGGTAAATGCAATCGACAAGTGAGCAGTGAATGTATCCTGCAGAAACAATAATAAAAGATATGCAGTACACACTTTAATGCACTTCTATTATATGTATAGACACATTTACATACGAGCATAATCTGCTGAGGACATTAGTCTACTTTTGAAAACAAAAACGTTCTCAAAAGGAACGTGCCTCGAAGTTAGAAGAATCTCTATACATTGAAAATCGCTCATACTCCACTCTGCTGTCCATCACCCATGATTGCACGTTTCACTACAATGTTTCTCTCCTTCCTCTCTCTTGTGTGACCCGCAGATGTACAGAATAATTGAAAGGAAATGTTAATTATGGTGTGGCGGTGGAAGACAATCAATTATTTTAAAATGGCTGACGGCATAAAATGTCTTTCCCTTTCACCTCACTTTGTACGTTTCTTGAAGAAGGGTGTGCTCTCATTGTGCTTGGAATGCATTTAGATAGAGGAGATGCGAGAATTGCACCATTATTTCAACAAACTCTTACAAATGACACTGGCTGACATTATTTATCACAGCGACATTTAATGCACAGTAAAAAATTCCACATTTTTAGAATATAATCCAACCTCCCGGTCGAACAATAGAGATATACGGATGACTCACATGAAAACTATTTACTCCAACGCGAATTTGCATAAATCTCTTCGAAGACCTTTGCCACACACTACCACCAAACTTTTGTAGCAAACGATTTCAACAAAATTTTAAGCATAATTATTGTAGGCTTCGACACGTCTTGAAAAAATCTAACTCGGAACACGGTGACGTCTAGTGGAGTGGGTGGGATAAAGATTTTTGTTAATAAGCGTTGGCGCATTTCAACACGCACGGTTACACATTGTGGTTGTGAATTAGTCATCACATCGCCTTTGTTCAGAGAGGATTCGTGTGATTGCACTACTCCAAAACAATTTGCGAACCTACTTTGATTCTTTCTCTTTAATATTTTTCCAAGAAGTTAATGTCAATAACATGTTTGTGGTAATAGGAGAAAAAACATGGGGAATTTTCATGAATTCCAAAAAAACCAAAGAAAAGGATCTTGACATGGCTTTGAGTTTCCAATTAAGACCATGTGTGCATACTACCGTGAGATTTTTCGTTGTCGTTATCAATCCTATGTGAAATACTACAAGAGCATGTGAAACATCATTGCTTTTGGTCTTGTAAGTTGTAACCTACCCTTGACTTGGTTAAGACATTTTTTTACTTCACATCATCTCTCTCTTTCTGTGAAATTGAAGTCTTGAAGTGCTCTTGATTAGAAATTCAATGTTTCAACCAACCCTCCTTTTGTAACATAACTTATCTTTTGCATACACTCAAAATCTATACACCTCCACAAGGAGCACTAAGACAAAACCAAGCTACATCATCTCACTAGCGAGAAATGTAGCAAAAGAGCACATACCTAATGTCTACCCACCTTTTGCAACTTGTCTATTATCTTAAAGGAGACATGAAGGTTCGTCTTTACGAAAATCACGGAGAGAACCCCCTTTTATCTTTTGAATTACAACTAATTTGAAGTTACAATGGATAAAATAGCATTCATTAAGCCGGTCTTTTGTTTCTTGAAGAAAATTCAAATTCGCTGCTTTGAATAAGAATCAGGGTAAAGTCAAAGAGAAAGACGAAGAATACAAAAAAAATCGCTGAGAAAGGGGATTCGGGGATTTATAAAAGTTTGTGAGAAATGATAATGGAGCCCCTCTCGGTTCATCTCACACGAATATAATAAAATGCAAACAAAAAAGTGTTCTCTCTCTTTTCACATGTGAAGACAGATACATCGTCGTATAGCCGTCTTTGAGAAGCTCGTTTTTATTATTTTTAATTCATTCTACTCACAACATATCTATACGTTCACATAAAAAATCTACTTGCATTTTTCCCATTAGCATCCATTCACCTATTCCTTCCCCATTTTTTATATTACCTTTTTAAAAGAAAACTCTGCTTTTACCGTACGCAAGCATCGTACGTACATTATATTTATTCTGAGATAAGAATGCAGAGGGAAAAAAGTAGAGACGAAGATGAAGGAGCAAAAGAGACTTTTTAATGTGGAAGCTTATGATGATGAAGATGATGATGCATCAAAATTCACGACTTGAATTCAAACTAAAATTGTTGAGTCAGCAGGTGCCTACTGAATGCTGTACTGACTTGATGATGATATTGGGTAAATGTACACAGAGAAGTGGTTGGATCACAAAAGAATGAAGTCCATGTTACATATAGGAAATGCTCATTTCCACCTGGCATAATACCAACTCGGTTTCCGTATCAAAACCTCAAGTTATCCGTTTCAGTCGCCACTTGTTACCGTTGCTTTTTTACATAGCCCATGTGTGCTTGGATGTGAGGATCTCTTAAATAATCTTGTGGGATCTCTTGCCTCTCTCTGCTCGTCCATGTATGCTTAATAATATCACATGCACAGGGACTCCTCCACCGAGAGAGCTACACGTAATTGTTGTGATGATGATGGCGATGTGATGATGAAGTGAGCCACAATAAACAGCAGGTTGTAATGCAAGCATCGTCTACTGAACGATCAACGATTTCCGAATGTGTGCAATGCATTGCGGAGAATTCAGCAGGTATTAATCTTGTCTTCTTACTCCCCGTTCACGTCTAAACCCATTAGTTTCGGTCAAGTTTAATTTGAATTTTGAGGTACACTCGGGCCCAGTGCAGAGAATAATGGTTGGAAACGCAAAGTTGTTGTAGGATTCAAGTTCATTGCTGAGGCAGTGTGTATATAGTAGTATCCTTACGCCTTCAGCCACGATGATGCCAGAAAGATGCTCGTGTGATGGTAAAAAATGCTCTTACTTCATGGCAGAAGAAGAGTCAGGAAGAAAAAAGCTGAACTTCAAACAATTTCTATTATCTAACTTGAGATGATAAATGGCTATTGCTTCGTATTGCGCCAGACTCGTTGAAGAACATTTCTTTTTTGTTCCTGTTTCCTTCGTCAGAAACTGTAAATAAGGAAATGTTATAAACCACATTGTGATTTACTTATTATGATTCCATCAAAAGACGACAGGGATTCTTATTAAATTGCGCTATTCATAGGGACTTTTAAACGGAAAATAATACAATATCATTATACACCCATGAGCGTTGACCTGTTCAAACACTATGCCAGCAATTTGAAATAATTTTTGCGACTTCCTACATAGGGTAGCGTTGTGATCATCTTTGTGGGAGGTCTGCCATATTTTGTGCTTCTTTTCGTATACCTTCATGCAACGTGGAGTACTGTGTAGGATGACATAACAAAACCCTTGATTTATTTGCAAGTTTAAAAATATTAATATTCAAGGTAATAGCTACACAAAAAGCTGACCTCGTTCTTTCTGAAAGAAGAGTTGTGATCATCTTTGTGGGAGGTCTGCCATATTTTGTGTTTCTTTTAGTATACCTTCATGCAACGTGGAGTACTGTAGGATGACATAACAAAACCCTTGATTTATTTGCAAGTTTAAAAATATTAATATTCAAGGTAATAGCTACACAAAAAGCTGACCTCGTTCTTTCTGAAAGAAGTTTTTTGCCAGCAGATAAAAATTAAAACTGCCATGTAGATTACTGCAAATAGCAACAAAAGCCATGTGATATCCCACAGAAATTCAAGGGATGTAATTCTGTATCCTGCGAGAGTCTACGTTAGTGGGTAAGATGGTTATGTAAAGCGTTTCCGTTTTGATTATGGAATGCAAAAAAGGACAAGTAACGGACCGTACACTCTCTTGCTGTGATATTGGAGCAGTATGATACAAATAGATATAAATTGCTTACTATTTTCAGAACCACAGAAAGATAGGGAGAAATGACTTCATTAAATATTAACTCTGTGGATGTGCTTAAGTATCATTGCCAGAGAACAAGCTTTAAAATTATGTTGCTGATCGACTGTGACAATGAACTACCCTCGACCTTTTGCGGTGATTGTAATGATTGTCTACGTTTAATTAGACACAATCCTACCTTAATGAAACGAACTTATTTATTGCAGTCCGCAAGTTGAACCGTGTAGTCATATATTCCACTACATTTTCATTCTTTAATGGTTAAAAATCGTTGACAAAGGTTAGAAAAAGTAAAGTCATTACTGTTTTGTACAGTTTCAGACTGCTGAGATGACCTCTGGTCAGAATTGGAAGGAAGTGAATGCTTGCCAACGTAAAAATGAGTATCATACGCAGAACCAAACGATTTCATTAAACTTGTGGGGTGACCTCCGCATTTGTGAGCATTGTTCTGCACAAAGCGTAACACTAGAGTCGAACAGTTAGCTCGTGGATGTCAGTTGAAATGAAATCGAAAGGAGACCACAGGCAGTGTACGAATTCAGCAATGAATGAGTCATTGTTATATTTCTAATCATTTTTTACACAGCTCGACGCGGGATGTTTAGCTTGTCCTTTCACTTGAAACGAAGGCTTCACATTTTTAGAGGCAACACGTCACAATCGACACAAATTAGTGCGGCTACAGTGTTAAAGACATTGGCATGAACATCGTGTACGAATACGCACTTCAGAGAGCAAGTTTACAAAAGAGAATGGTTTGAAGTCTAAAAATTGACAAGTTTATTAGCTCACGTTTCTGCGGATTGCTAATGTATATGGCAATGTACACACTACACTTGCATTAAACATTGGATTGGATGGGCTGCAATACATCGTAATTTCATGATTGCATCTTCACATTTTACTCTCCTTATTCGCGTCAAGTCGATGGAAGCAAGGCGAAATATGAAATAAATATTATTACTATTATGCTAAAACTAAATACGACTCGAGTTGAGCAAGTTGAGGATTCACCAGAGAAGGCGCAACTTTGTCCTTATTAAGTGTGCACTGCATTGTTTAACTACTTCAACATCAAAACATATAAGGTGTAAGGAACACACGCGGGAATACGGCTAAAAAGGTTATTTGAGGTGGAGGCTTATGAAAAAATTACTTGGGCATTCGCAATAAATGGCAAACCTTTCACTCGGGAACTCCCACAGTCAGACGCACTACGCAAACCAACGTCCACAACAACCTTTGCAATATCTCCTTTGATTAGCTGAGACACGACGTTGGAATTAAGGATCTGTCTTTATGCATGCATCATGCAACCACTGATTGCTTACAAAGCGTACAGTGCATCACGTTCTTACAGTCACGTCTCCGACGACAGTATTCACGGTTGTTTGCCTAAAGTTCACATTACGCTTACCTTTACGATGCGCTTACATGTTTTGCAGAAGCATCTAACAGTTTAACGCCTTTACGCTGTCGCCTGCGCTGTACAGAGCACAGGGTGATTCATTTGCTAGAAAGGTGACTGCACTCGCATTGTCGTAAAAGGGTCACTTTACACGGCAAGTTTTAAACCTCTTGAATGCAAAAAATCAAATGAGCAACGCATCAAAAATGCTGTAAACTTCCATTTTTCAAATGCTTGAGGGCATGAATAGTATTCTTTTTTGTACCTCAGAGCTACCAATATATCACTATTTTATCTCAGCAATAACGTCGTTGTTACTTCAATTCAATTAATTGGAATCCAGTGTATTACACGTATTCTGTGCTCGGAGTGTCGCTATTGTATTTTACTATTTTCAAGATGCTCAGAAACTGCATAGCTCAGCAGTTCATATTGTCAGTGCCACAATGCATGTGCTTTCTTTGTGGATGGCAGGAATCATTGTCGGCGATTCAGAAGTGCATGTTGCGCCGTTTGTTCATATTTAATACGGAAAATATCTCGTATGCTTTTGCACAGTACAATTCTGCTAGCTTAAATGCTAGAGATTTTTTAAGCAATTGTTAATTTAGCCTGACAACGTAATAGGCAAAACGAAATTTCAGANACGGAAGAGGTCGAAGGTTTGCGTATTATTATACGATGCACTCTGTACATATAATTTGGTGATTGATTATTAGAGAGTAAAGGTGAGTGCAGCAAAGGAGTTAGCTCTTCCTACTGCAACACCCGAGGTGAGTACTGAGTGAGGCTGCAATAAATGCAAATTTTGAACCTCGAGTGAGTTCTCCCTCCAAAAGACATCTGAAGAAGTGAATGGTGTATTGAGTGAAGCTTGACACGTAGTATTTCATTCTTGACTGCTGCAGTCGATAAAAAATAAACAGTACTATTAGTACTTATAAGTAATATTTAAACATAAACCAAACATGCTGAATTAATGCGTAAGCATGCACATTTATCGCAGAGAATTTATAAATTCTAGCCACACACGGAAAGAGAGGGGATGGTGACAGAATTGAAATGATTATTTGATTTTGTCTTCGACAACGTTTGTTCAGTCCCTGTCCAAAGGGAATAACTGACAAAGCTCATTCAAAGCGGTTTATAATCAGGAAAATCATTAGGATTCATTTGTCGATTTATGCTCATCAAAATGCGTTCATAATCATATTAAAGATTTTTCAACACCACCTGCCAGATTCTTTGAAGTGAGTGACGGCAGCATCGGGTTTTAATATAGTACTACCACAGAATATAAATAGCTGCTAATGATTTGAAATGTGTAAATTATTATGGCAGGGCCTTCAATTTGAAAGATTTGCGATACAAGAGCTTTCGTACGGCTTGATAAATGTATGCTTGTATGTACAATAAATAAACGGGCTTCAACAGCTCACTCTTTGTAGGGCGAAGCGCCCTGCGAGCATTATTGGCTGTTGTAGAAGACAGAAAAGTCAGTAGGAGGATCATCAACGGAGCAGATAATCATGAATAGGCAAAACAACCCGTCATCCTGTCACCAGTCACAACATTGTGACATGTAAACACGTTGATGGCAGTTGCACCCAAAGAAAGCCGCTGTGAAATGAAAATTTCGTACAAAAGGTGGCCATTCTGACACTGTCAAGCTCTTGTGATGTGATCAAATTCCACTATGTGGAACACGCAGAAACACATCACTGCAAATTTTACTGGTATTCATGCTCAATCTTAGTGCGACTTGTATTATTGAGGAATCGCGACCATTACGACGAGAAAACATTTAATGTGGTGTAGGATGATGATTATGCCAATTTCACTCGTGTGAGACTTTAAGCTATCATCAAAACTTACGACACTTCTAGATTACTAGATTACATTCCATAAATATAATGGCTGGCAACAGAAGTGACGCCAATATACCAAAAATACAGCAGAGATGCGATTACTGGGAGAGAAAGATAAAAGTTCATCGTAGAGCGAATTTGCTCT
Source organism: Alloscopus bannaensis (assembly GCA_027743745.1). Lineage (NCBI taxonomy): Eukaryota > Metazoa > Arthropoda > Collembola > Entomobryomorpha > Entomobryidae > Alloscopus > Alloscopus bannaensis. Next base: position 9,218 of record JAHZMW010000311.1, read on the forward strand.
TGAAACGGAAATGGAAGAAAACACTTTTCAGGGGTGCAATTTTACTGAAGCCTTTGTAAATCGGCGAGAACCGACGTAAATAACGACATCGTAAAAAATCTGTGTTACTTTGATATACTATACAGGCTTTGTACAAAAACAGTCGAAAGACACGTTCAAAAACAAGACGGAGTCATTCACTTGACCTTGCCTCATCTTCCGTTCCGAGTACTTACGTTCAAGCTGTTACAACTTTCCATATAATTTCCAATAAGTACCTGAAATATTTTTGGCTTTGTTGTAGAGTTTTTCTTTAAAATTTCTGCGATGATGATGACGGACGTTACCCTAGGCATATATGGATCTTTTCTTTGTACCTTTCTAAGAAATGGTACATCCATTTGTTGTTGAAATGTTACATATAATAAACTTTGGGGTGTAATTTTTATTGCAAAAAATTTTCCCGAGTTGTTTGCTGATTTCTTTTCTTTTTTGGACGTCTCAAAAAGGTAAAATAATTTCCTTCGTAGTTTTTTTTGCCTGGTTAGGTACATCAAAAAAATTCTCCCGAGTTGTTTGCTGATTTCTTTTCTTTTTTGGACGTCTCAAAAAGGTAAAATAATTTCCTTCGTAGTTTTTTCGCCTGGTTAGGTACATCCCTGCATTGTTGTCAAAATAGAAACGAGGAAATTATGAGAAAAATAAAAATACAATCCCACTAACCATAAACAACGTTCTGGTGAGAGCGGGACGTGTCTGACTGCCGTAAACATTTGACACGACGATGTGGCTTATAGAAAAAAATAGTAATTTGGGCCGGTGCGGCATTTTTCGATATTTTTACTACTGGCCACAGCAAAAATATCAAGAAGTCAGATAACCACAAAGGTAAATGATTTTATTTTTGTGCTGAAATTGAAAAACCTGCGTCTCTGTGTTAAAAAATTTCATTTTCTAGACAAAAATGCATACATTTTCAGGTTTCTAGTTTTGAAATGTGACGCTTATGGTTGAACCATATTGTTTTCTAGAAGGGTTGTATTACATTAATTATGTAGTTTCTAGAAATCCATTAGACTCGCAACCGTAACGTTTGAGCAGACTGGTCGAAATTCGGTTTAAATCACGATTCTGCAGAGAGAGTAGATGGATTTCGCTGCAGCAGCATGTAAGCGCCTAGCATATAATACACTGGTGAGTTCGAGTGTCAATTTTTTTTAACGAAGCGAACTCAAAGTTCGTTGTGCGTAAATAATTCGTGTTTTCTTGAACTACGCTTTCCGACCGAAAAAAAGCGGTGCCTGTGTGTAATCTGGCTGTGAAGTCATTATTGTAACATTCTCTTTTAATCCCGTAATACAAATGGGATACAGATACGAGCTTGACTTAATGGCTTGATGTATTCCGTATAAAAAGTCATGCGTAACTTACCGTTTGTCTTGAGTCATGCTAAAGAAGGAAAAAAACTATAAAGGAAGAAACGCTTGTTGAATATCAAGCGGGGGAGAGTCGATGTCACATATAGAACGTGTTTCAACTTTAGGTGGCTGATTCTCATACTAATTTCATGTACGTGGACTACCGATGTGGTGTTGTAACGTGTCCTGTCATCAAACATCTCGCATTTTTTATTCACTAACAAGTGACCAAAGGAAGAGTTTACAAAATGCGTAGAAAACAGTAAGACATTTGTGCGCAACATCTCGCACGACGTCATTGTATCTGTCGTGAGCTCTTATGCAATTTATAATGCGGGGTTGATTGTACTTAAAAGTATTGTCACGAGTAAGAGGAGCCGGTTGAAAATTCGGGTGTGGAAGCCGGATTACTTGTGTATTCTCCGTAGTCGTGATGGTGGGTATAGGTGTTTATGAAGATTGAATGAAGATTGAATGATGATACCTGGAAATGGTGTGTGTGTGATATGATAAGCAAAACGGTGGTACAAATGTGATGGCATTGATCGTGCATAAATACAGTAATAACAGTAAATTCGGAGGAGTTTTTATATCTTTTTCCGAATTGGAAAAGTTTATAGGGATTCATTTGTTGTTTCTCCTACCGAAAGAATGTCTCAGAAGAATTTACTATTTTTAAGATTCTAAATGATTCTGTTCAATGGATTTCTTGAGGAAATGTGCATATTACAAATAAAATTCTGTCAAATTCGAATGTTGCGAACCTGTTTGTATGTGAACTAGGTATATCGTGCATAGATATGTGAATCCTCACGTAATACATTATTGTTACGCATGCGATGTTATGGGTTAAATAATTACTGCAAACAGGTATCCTTCCATTTTCATTATATTTTTGCAAGCTCTGTGATATACATATGCATGTATGCATAATCTGCAAAATTTTCCACTTTCCCTTTTCCTTGCACTCAAGTGCTGGTGCACATTGCACATCGTGATTCCATCCCACTACCACAGAGCAAACAACCAACAGACAACCGCCCAATATCAATTATATGAAAACCAAATTCCACTCTCTTGTCCCAATCATGTGTACTCATTCATCTGGGATGACACAGACTACCTATCGCATACGTCCCTTTGTTTGCAGGTCTCATTTTTTTGCTTGTACACTCTCAGGTAGGTATGTTTTGAAACTGGGTGAAAATCCCATTCTGTTATCATAATCATCACACTTATATGCAATATTAAATAAGAGAGGTAGGAAAAATTGTGCAGAGAATTAGCATACATAACATTAGTTGGATTACGTCAGCAGCAGTAGCTGCAATATATGACGAGTGCACTTTGCAATTTGGGAGTAGTATGGTATGGGTTTTTACAACTCCAATTATACGTCACCGTTAGTTGTTGAATCAGAGGGGTTTTCGCATGGTTATTAGTAGCAGAAGGATTTGGGGATTCCTTAGAGGAACAAAACGTTCTCTCGTAAGAGGCATTTAAGGATCCTGTACGAGGAAAAGCTTCCGGATGCTCTTAATTTGTATAAATTCTAGAAAAATACTTGTAAGCTTCAAGGAAAAGTTGAAAAATATTCAACATTTTTTGGCAAAACAAAAAAATTAAGTAACATGACAAGAGTTACTGAATTTTTATACGGAAAGTGTAACTACAATGAATTCAGTTCAATGCAGAAAAACTCAGGCTGCCCTTGCAAGTAGAATTCTTGTTCGTTATATAATACACATAAAACTTGACACAGAATAAATTGTGCTTTTCATACGAGGTTGATATGAGCCAATCAAATCCTGCAAAAACGCGAACTAGCCATGTTCTCACGTGTCAGAGTTGCTGTTGCCGATTTTCCTTTCCTTAAAAGGAGTATCCACAAAGCCGACCGTCGTCGTGAGACAAAGAAAATTCTAAACGTAGCAGTCCAGTAAATTCCATACGAAAAACATTAGCTTGAAAATACATTGACAGGTAACAACCAGCCAAAAGTGAACAAAGTTGCATATTACACCTGTGATACCCAAATAAATCCGTGTTTTTTCTACCATTACCAAGCATTTTGATAATAAAATCCTTGATTTTCCTTGTCAAGACCTACACAAAATTGGTATTGCAGTTTTCGCTACATTACCTCAATCTAACAAAATTCATACTCTATAAAAGCTTACCACCAAACACTAAATATGCACCACTTGTAGCTGCAATCGCTTCTTGTGTGGTGGTAACTTATTAGTATCA
>JAHZMW010000312.1:0-26380 GCA_027743745.1 Alloscopus bannaensis
ATTTATTTCACATTTTAGGAAGAGCAAAAGAAAAAAGAGCTTTTTACAGTTGAAACTGAGTGAATTGGTTCGTTCACACACTAGAACTCTATATATCCATCCATTTATTGTTTTGTTGGGTGTTATGCTGTGATACAGAGATGAGAGTATATACACCTATAAATATATATAGGTTTAGAGAACTAATAGGACAAAGAAAACTCGTTAGCAAAGAAAAATTTTTATGGAAGAGACTTGCGTATATAGGTCTCCTGACAGTTGACATGTTTGGGATGTAAACCTCAACAGGGCTGAAGTCAAAAACAAAAAAAGTGTAGTGAATGAAAAACCACGAGGCAAACAAACCACTTTTTCCTATATATATGTACGAATGTACTTATCTTGGTTGAAAAAGTTCCTCTTTGAAGTTTGTACTTCGTTGCAATGCCGTAGGGACTTTTGTATTTATACACGCAGAATCCTTTTCTCAAGATGGTATGTATATATTTTGCAACTAAAAGGTTTAGAGAAAGCCCATTGTTTACCACAGTGTCTAGTATGCATATCTCTGGCTCCACACCTTTTCTGCTTCACTTCATGTACTCTATTTTGTTCATGTTGAATTGTTCTCTCTCAATGTTCTCCTGACTTTACAGATGTTCCCCAACTCTCTCTCTCTACCCTATCTTTGAGACAAACGAGCAAAGTAAAAAACGCAGATTGTTGTGAGGATTGTGAATTTTTTGAGTGCACATACACTTTCTCTCTACCTTAAATCCCGATCTCTTGTTTGCCTCTGGTAGTTGCAACACAAGGGATCCACTTTTGATTGTTTTACATTTTCTCCAATAAAACTTTGTTTTCTACACAAGCGAAAAAGTATATAAAGTATATTTAGAGCAGAAACACGCCAGTGGTGGTGGCTAAGCACATCGTGTACAAAGTTCAAGGAAAATATTTTATTACAATGCGTTTCTAAATGTACATAACGAGAACAAAGTAAATGAGGAAGGGCGAGAAAAAGAAAGCAATAATGGTTATACATGGAAATACTCGTACATTTCTCCACTACACAAGAAGAAAGCTCAAGGGAGATTGAAAGATAGATCAGAAACTTAGCAAATGTGAAACTGCATGTATAAATAAGTATATATGGCTCAACTACACAAGTTTTCGAGTCTTAACTTGTGTTATGATGTCCCACTTTGGACTTGCGACTTGTACTGCCTTTCCGTTGCCTTCCTTCCTTTTTTTCTTGGACTAGGATTTCCTTGTGTTTTGAAAAAGGCAAAATATTTTTGCAACTACAGAAATCTTACACATTTTGCCGCTGTTGAACAGCCGGATAAGCAGAGTTTGCCATCTTTTGTAGTGAAAATGGGGTGGCATGAGGCGCCTCTCTGAAAGGAAAACGGGGCCACAGAGAAGAACAAGTCTTTTCAATGTGTTTTATCATAAAAAATTGTGTGGACAGGCATGCACACGTCTTGAGATTTTTATAAGCTCTTACTTCCACACTCAGCAGTCAGCACCATCAGTCTACAACTTTGTTGTTGAACATATATACACATGTCTATGTGAGGGTAGTGAAACAGCAGAGGACTTCTTTTCAAAAAGAAAGTGATGTGGATGCTGAAAAGTAAAATGAAAGAGGAAAAAATCTTGTACTCAGAATCACTAGTTTGAGTATTGAACAACACTGCATCTCCACTCACAATTCACAATGTGCGAGCAAAAGTGTGTAGGGTCCTACAGCAATAAGAATAAGGAACGTGTCTATGCATGTGTCAGCCTAAAAAAGCAGTGGGCTGCATTAGTGACAAGCCTTTAAGCAAGCACGAATTCATAGAAAAAGGGTGAGAGAAAAGACTGGCGAGAAAGAGAGATGTGAAAAAGTGTACAAGGGACGGTCTCCCTGTTCTCCTATATATTATGCATTTTCTCCAGCAAATCGGTTTTCAGCCAATCTTTTAGATACATAGGCACACACACAAGCATTATGATGAAAAGCACGAGTTTCAACAGTGTGAATGCTTCAACTATATTACTATGAGTGTGGGGAATTCGAGGAAGAAGAGTGACGTTTTGTCCTCTTCCGAAATGTACATAGGTAATGTAATGCAATATTCCCATTTTCTTGTATTCCTCCTCCGTCTTTCTTGTACACGACATTCTCGCACTTTGTTGAAGGCAGGGAAAACGTAAAAAGGGTTTCAACCGTTTTTGTGTTGTGCGTTGAGACGAGATGATGACTTCCTTTTCGATATAAGGAAGCCGCCGCCGATGCTCCTGTTTCTCCGAAGTTGAGGAAAGAGGAAAAGGTGATAGAAAATCAATTTGATGGAAGTAGAGGAGAAAAAATCTCAAGTGAGAGGGCATATAAATATGTATGCACATCACTCCAAGGAATATTATGTATACGCGTCATTTTCTTTATAGAACACATTAACTAACCACTAACGATGTGAGATCCTTTCTCTCCACGAAAATGAGCATGTAGATCATGGACAGAGATATCATTCAAGGAATAAAACTGTACACAAAACCATCCAATGAAAAAAAAAGTTTGCCTCGAGTCTTTCTCCTCCTCATTTTATAGACCTGTTTCCAAATACCTTTCACCATTACATGTGTGGTGTGTGGTGGAAACAGAGTTTGCTGAAGAAATTACCTGCGCCGTGCTCCCCACTCCGGTGTCATTTATAATGAATTCCTACTCACGGAGGGAAAAAAACGGGAATATGCTTTAGAAAGAGACTGTCTTTGAGAGAAGAGCGAGAAAGTCACTGAAAATCAATAATAATGGAAGATGAGCTGAAGAGATCACGTGAAGGAAATCTGTGCTCAAGAAGGAGACAGTGTGTCGATTTAATGTTATCAGCGTTTGTGATGTCGCTTCCAGTAGTCGTTGTTCTCGCCTTGTACCTAGCCTACCCTACTTTTTAATGATTGATGCAGGAAGTCAAGTACGTGAACACAAGTGGAGATAAATATCGAGATCGAGGAGCATTCATATGTCTGCATGAAGCAGGAATTGGAGAATTCGTTGTAAAGAGCACACAGGGAGGAGGATCATTATATATCCTCACAATTGTTGTAATGTATTTCCAACTCAACAACTTTCTCCACGAATAGGCTTTCTCCTCACTTGAAAGAAGGATGTGCGCACAAGTAATCAATAGGTACATGATGAAATTCAATTTACAATTGTAAATATGTTGTCACCCGTCGTGCGTTCGGATACCACTCATCATCACAGCTATCTCGCTCGACTGTCGTTGTGTTGTTGAGTATTTGTGTAAATATTTCTCATCTCACCATCTTTTATTGTCGTACACTCTGAAATCCCCTCTCGCAAAAATAATGGAATGAAAAAGCTTAAGCTCTGCTTTTCCAGACATGTCGTCATTCGTATTGGAAAATGTGTTAACATTACCTCGATAACACAATGCGATCCTTGAAAGATTTTCTCCTGTATTTCATTTCGCTGCGAGGATCTACGAATCGTGAGCCCGCTTCACACAATGTGGGTGAGGGCTGATGATGTGAGTTTCACTTCAAATGCTCTTTCTAACTTCCTCCTGACATTCAAGTCCGGAACAAAATGTGTGAAAGAGGAAAGGGCCTAGTTTTCTACAAAAGAACCACAAACAACTTTCACCCAATAAGAGAACTTCAATCGCTGCGTTATCATTACTCTGGACAAAAAAAATCTGTTATTGATTGTGTACATTTAGTATATACATTCTTTATGGGAGTGAAATAGGTAACCTCAATTCTCTCTCGTTTCACAATGTGTGCAAAAGGGCTTTGGAAAAAATTGGTCCTGACTGTCACCTGCAGGATATGAGTGCGAGTGATGATTTCGTTTTTGTCTGCCTTCCTTCTTTTTTCTGTTGTGCCGCTCACTCAATTTTCTGTTAGTTTATTAACCATCATAACCATTTCAAGCTAGTTACAAGTTATATATAAATGCACCCTTATATATCTTTGTGCATCCGTAAAATTTCCCATTAATTTAAATTTGTGTTTGTAGTAAACTTCCCGGAATGTAATTATATTGTATCTGTCGCTGGATACAAGATTTCGAGACCTGGCATTATTTCAATAGACGCACAGAATTCACCCAATTATGGGACATTAGCCACGAAATTGCGTCTTGTTCCAAACGAAACCTCGCCAATTTTCTTTTTTTTCTTCTGCACTCGTAGAAAAATTCTCATAACGATATGTATTGTATGCTGGTTGTACATGTTAAGCTTAACGCTTCGCTGTGTGGTCTGGTGTCTCTAATGTTCTCCAATTTTCGTTTTACGGCCTCATGTGCATTTGTACAGTGTGCAGTAGTGAGTACTCAGCCATTTTCAAAATTGCCTATATACATTTTATTCATAAGCGTTGACAGTCTGGAACCCTCGAGCAAATAGAAAAGAGGTGGCTTTTAGCAGAGAGACCACGTTTCATTTCCTCTGGAAAAACCTCTTTGCGAATGCGAAGTATACATGTGTGCAGATATACATTTACGGAGAAATGACGTTTGGTCTCCTCGGTGGTGTAGAGACGCGTGTGTGTCTCAAACCAACATCTCCCCTACCATCCGCTATGGTGCTTTAAAGAGACATGATGAAGCAATCATAAAGCTGGTGTAATGTGAAACGGGAAGGAATGCAAACAGAGAAAGCAGCTCAACAATTCAACAGTTGGAATAAATCCCTATGCTTGATTGCTTTGAGGGTTCTCTGACTCGGCTCCCTCCTGCGTGAGACACTGGTGCGCCTACCGTGTCTGCCTCATGCATGTTTGTATGCTACTTCTCCAGCGAAGGGACTGAAAGATCTTTCGCTTTCTCACAAAAACTCGACGCTGTTTTTTCTAGTATTTCGATGGGGAAAAGTTTGCATTGAAATTAATCCTGGTGAAAGTAGCTTTCTCCTTGTGTGTAGTATGTGAGGCGGCAAACAAGAGGTAGCGCACATATGAATATTTAGATGGCATAGACGGAACGACAAAAAAAGAGACACTTTTTCTTGGCAAGCGAAACATTCGCATGGGGCATGGATATATTATTTGACTGTGTATCTGACGGAGATCTATTAAATGCGACGTCGTGTGTCTCGCATGTAGTCAAAAGTTTACGTAGGGAGAAACTTTCAAAAACTAATTTAAGAGCGGATCGTCTATTTCGCTTGTCCGTTTTGCATATTATATATTGTGCATGTAGACACTCTCTGTCGTCGTTGGGTTGCGGTTAGGAGGTTGTGATTTGCACGTGAGTGCTTCTCCTGTTGAAGTGAGCGAGGTGCCTAAATACTTAAATATTCAAATGGAGCTTTTATAACCCTCAACGATGCTCTCAAGTGTAAACTTTTGGGTCGAGCGAATGGAATGCGCAAACATTAATGATCAGGTCGATTTCGTGGTTTTGAATACGTAATTGCTTTCACAATGTGAAACTTATCCCAAGCCTTGAATTCAACAGTTTCCGAATAACTCAGGTTTCTCTATACATATACAACACTGCAATATAAATCTTACAACAATATAAGCGTTTTAGCAAGTCTGATAGTGATAATATCCGAACACAACGGATCAATATATACAATACATACGTCGTAACCTGATTACAGGGTTTAAATAAGTCATAATTTTGTCGGTATTGCATCGACTGGTTAGCTGCTTAAAATATTCAATTCTAAACTCACGTAAAGCTTTAACCAGTCACATAATTAATTATAAAATAACTCAAATATATAAAATCATCGATCTTTTCGAGGGATCCTCCAACTTTGAAGTTGGATGAGTTTTAACCATTCAATAAATTTCAATTCCTTGTGGCAAGGCCAGTAAGCCTAATCATTTTCTATTAATTTATGGTTTCAGGATTCCAAGCTGACGGTGTTCTCAACAACAATGTGACAGTTACCGACACTGTTCACTACTACGAAGACTCTCGGAGTGCCAACATAAAATTCAGCAAGCTGTCCTACGCCGGACCAATTGTGATGGGAGTTGGAGGTATACTTTGGATAAGTACATCACTTACGTTATCGATTTATACGGACTGCATTTTTTAGTGCAGTACAGGCGGCTTACTTATAACTCACAGTTTACAATACTTACGGGAAAGATGTAGAAAGATTCAATGTAGATAAGCGTAGGATATGGCAATGGTTGCAGTTTGCAACTCATATTCACGATAATTACATGTGAAAATTGTAGTTTCAAGGCATGACACATATTAAACCTAGCCCATTTTCTGATTCACAAGACGTACCAAGGCATGGCTATGTCCTTCAGGGGTTCCACTTTTATAAGCAAAACGTCTGCTGAATGACAACGTTTCCCCAGACACAGAAAAGAGAGCTACTTTTCCGGCTTGAAAGAGCAGCTTCTTTCGTCGTCCATATAAAGTAAAAGAGTCTGTACTGTACGATAGAAGCGAGAATAGTGTTTCTGTCACCTTCAAGCAAAGAAACTTTTTTTCAGCATTATAGGAGAAACACCAAGCCAATGGTTCGCTGCGCCTGTTGCGTCTCAGGAGACCCATAAAACTGCAATTGTAGACGTAATAATAATCCTTCGTTCCTCCTACACTTTTCCGCAACCATTCGGTCAATACGCTATCTTATATTTGCCGACAAAGCATTCTTGCAGTGGGCATCTACGCGTGGCCATTCCATCAGCATTACTTGTCGCGTTTTTGTGGAGCAAGGCTAAAATGAGCAGTATAAATGAACTAGAAGTTTCACTTTCACCTGACAAGAACTAGTCTTGTAGTAGTACTTACGATGATCGCTGTAATTGAGCTACTAGTTGTACACGATGATGCTTGCAAGTTCAGTTCTATGAATCAGCACAGCACACCCCCTTCACTGTACTCCTTAAAAGAAAAATGACGGATTCTTAAGGGTGAAATCATGTATTTGTAGACAAAAGTGCGTTAGTTACCGAAAATCTTGTCTTGGTCGGATTTCAAGATACTACCGCATAGCGTCATCGTAACATTCTTGCTCAGTTGTAAATGCATTTAACAGGTCGGAAAAGTAAAAGTTCCCAGTTAGTCAAACGTATTGGCTAAAAATGCATAAAGAGAACCATGTACCTGAGACCAGAGAGAACACACCTGTCAAGCGACATCGTATGTAGAAATGTTGACAATATGTCGTGCTAGAATGTTTTCCAAAACTGACACAGCTCACGTCATATACAGAGTTTCGTTGAATATTTTGACAAGTCTGTCACAAGTCGAAGAGTTACAAGAAAAGGCATGTCAACTGTGATGCTGTTGATTCATATTTCAACTGGATAATATGGCATGAATAGAAATGCATTGCAGACTAAGGGTAAAAAGTATATTGAAGCTAAGCTAAAACAAAGAAAGAAAGAATCCGCATATATTATTTATAGCTGCCGAGAAAAGTAAAAAGTTTCATGTTTGTGGCTCTGTGAATAAAGACGAAGTTTCTACACAATATACTCTACTACCGCTTTTACTGTTGATGACAAAGAGATCCAGCAGTAGGTTATTGCTTTTCACGGTGTTTCTCATATTTTGCAATATATATCAAAAGCAGCAAAGAAAAACTCTTTTGGTAACGTGCTTCTGTGCAAAGCTCGTCAAACAAAAAAAAGAGCCCATTTACGTTTCTTGTACATGTCATCTAATCCACAAGAGGCACAATAAATATGATCTATGTATTTTTCCAGGTTTCATCATTGTATGTGCCTGTGTTATGACGTTTGAAGCCAGAGATAGTGCGGCTAAAGTAGGTCCAGCAGGTCAGTTTCGTTCTCATTCTGCAAACATTTATTACGAAGAGTTTCTATTTCATTGAATATGTACCATACAGTGCATTCACAAAATGAACTTTTTGTCTGACAGCATTTGTGAAGACTCGCAGTTCGGAAGATCTCAACGCATACCCTGTATTAACGATAAGGCCTCGCGAAACCCCAAGAACCATTGATGTGCGAAGTATAGCCGTGCAGACATTGGAAGAGTCGTCTTCTGAGAACTTGAATGCAGGAGGGAATTTATTTGATAAGAAAAACCTGGTGGAAACTTTTCGCAAGTTTTCTCGGTAAGATATCCAACCCACATGGTATGCATGTCTACTAGATTCCTCCAGTGGGGAATCTGTGTGCTGAGGCATCATATTACTAATATTAGAGTGTTATCACTTTCTCAGCAATACTAATAATATTGTACTTTGCTGATCTACAGAACTATACGGAAGTCCACGTCAAAAGATGAAGAACTGCACAAAAGTCCATCTGCCCCAAACCTGCTACAAAATGATGACTCATTGAAATCAAGTCTCCCAAATGTTTCCATCGTTGGTACCAGAAGATCCTCTTGTTTACCAAAGATTCGGAACAGGGTTCCACCAGCCTTAATGCGTCAGGCTTTGTCGATAGATTGTTCGACAGTGTCCCCATTCCTGGCAACAACAACACCAACTACCTGTTCCACTTCAATTTCTCTCCTTCAACCGCAACCCAGCGTAGCGTCTACGTCCAGCACACTAGGAGTAACAAAGTATGCCCGTAAAGGCATGTATAGAACCGTAACAAATACGTCTACTGTGTCCGACGTTTTCTACAACCTATCGGTTGGGGAAAGCGGAGAAAGTTCTGTAAGTCCGAGCCCGATATCACATTCCCATTTGATGTCTAGTCTCTCCATTGACCGAAGCAGTCTCAGTGGAGTCACGGTAAAACCTGCTCCATCATCCACGGGAAATCCTGGGAGTACTTCGGGAACCGTTGATCTTCACCTACCAAATGGGATGGTTACGTTAAATGTGGTCCATACAAATGGAGCTTCAGCGTTATGCGGTTCCTCAACATCATTACGAACGCTATCGCCGTACCCCAGCTACCCTAGTGAAGATAATAGTTCGTCTTTTGACCTCGGTTCTATTAAAAGTGATACAGTGATGATTCCAAAATCTCCAATGCTTAGTAAACCACCGAGATTTCGTTCCGATTCTCTCGGTCGTCCGGCACTCATGAGACAGTCAAAGGTTGACCACTCGGAAATATTTTGCATACATGATTCTGACGAGGATCAGCAGAAACCCATACCAGAGGCTGAACACGAGTCAGATACTGACGCAGAAGGAGAGCAATAAATTCTCCAGTTCTGCACTCCTGAATTTTTAATGGTTTAATTTTCGTAACAGGGTCATGCACGTACCCCTTACTCGAAAGGCCAAAATAGCAAGAGCAAATCGTGTTAATTACTTGTACTATTCCGGTATGTTATGTGGTTGTAATTTTCATAGTACCTAACCAGGCCACTACTAGTGGACAAAGTCCTGCTCCCCGCCAGTACCTCTTCTACTCTATTAAGAAATATACTAAATCATGAAGCAACGGATACGGGAACGTATTTAACACATGTCTATTATGTTAGGGTTCTACTAAAACCAATTAGTGTTAACAGAGAGTATGACAATCAGTAGTTTTGCATACATATGTCGTTTAATGAGATTGATAAGAAGTACGTGCTAATAAATACTGAGAGATACAAATGAACACTTTACTAAATATATCCACGACATTTGTATGTATGTATTCATTGTACAAAGGTGTTAACGTTAAAGTCTTCTACTCCATACTTATCTAGAATTAGATTACAGAAAGAACATTGCAGTGCGTACTACTATGTACGCAAATAGGCACATGGTCGTAGTTCATAAAAATAATCCCCCAGACAGTGAAACAAATTGGGGGGTATGCGAAATGTATATTTAAATGCCCCGCTGTGCGAATGTTGACGTATTCATATACTCTTCGCCTGCGGTGAAAAAATAATAATTTCTACTCCGAATTTACCTGATTTATGACACATCACTCTCTAAAACCGTAAAAATTCGTCCAACGTTGGACCACGTCTGCCCAGAGGATCTTGTGGAAACATTATGCAGTCTTGTGTAATCCATGTGTACTGAAGAATTCTGTAAGACAGCAAAAACGGCTTTATATTAGTATGGCGGTAATCTTAAATGAATGGTTAATTATTCAATCCTGAACAAATCACGTTACTAAAAAAATTAAGAAATTACCCGTATTCTATGGTGTCACGCCATTCCTCCTTAGTCTCATACAGATCTCTGAAGTTATCGTTGGAAACAATGATACCTTTGGTTTCATGAGCGTATTGTACTACGTATCTTAATACCATTAACAAAACATATTGTCAGTTCCGACCTCCCAACGCAAACGAAGGCGATAGTGAATGTACGATTGTCGTATGTATGACCACAGACTTACAAGTCGTCATAAGACGATATTCGGTGCTGCCCAGCTTCCCGACTAGGAGTACATCTAACATATCCATCACGTTCCATTTCTTCAAGTAGTTCAGGATCTATTGATTCTGATTTCTTCAGTCTAAATCGAGGAACAAAAACCACTATTTCCTTATGACCTCTTCTGAGGAAATAGTCCACACAAATTTTAATGCCCCGTGCAGAGAATCTGTTGCCCCCTTGCTGTATCATTTTACCATGTCTGAAACATTGAAACGATATTCATTCAAACAGCTTATTATTCATTCAAACTTCTCAACGCAGAAATTAGAACACCAATATATATCCCAATAAGAGAAATTAGCCATATGCATACCCAACAGCAACGTTGCTCCCATCAATTACAATAGGACGTAATGCTCCTGGAACTCTGGGAGCAGTCGTTCCAACATTCATAATATTTGAGCCAGGTACAACATTACTTGCATCACTTTCGCGAAGATTGACTCTTGCTGTAATTTCACCGCTTTGACTAGATCCTTGAGCAGGTGTGGATGTCGCAGAAGGTTTAAAGGGATTGTGGTCATACGAAAAGTTTTCCGGATCAAATGGATTACTAACTGTAGGAATCGCAAGTCTCTGCCATGGATGGACGCCTCCACGACCTTCAACCAACCCCTCAGTGGTCCTGTATATTACCTTTCGCCGATCTTCCTTCGATCTATTAAAATTAAATCGACCTCTACCTTGAAACCTTCGATTGGCAGCTTGCTGTTGTGTCTGGAATCTCTTCCGCTCTTTCTTGTTCTTCCTCTTGATTTGCTTGGAAAATTGTGAAACTCCGTTCAGAGTGTACCCCACCCCCGTTTTCCCAACCGGAGTCATATTCAACGAATTAATGGAGTTACTACGACGAACAGTGTTTTTCGCTTTTCTGATGGAACCTTGCATTGAATTGAAATTTCCATTGTTCGATTTTCTTTCGGATAGTGATTTGCGCTTTCTTTTCGTAAGAGAACTTCGTGGATTTGACGATACCACAACAGCAACCACTTCAATATCATCGTTATCTTCCTCTCCTTCCCCGTCCGCTTCATCACAAATATTAATAACTAGGGGACTTGCACTGCTACTTTCACGAGTATTCCGGACAGTTCCCGGGCTGTCCTCCTTTTTAACATTTCCGGGAAGAATTTCTTTTCGCACCATAGGACTTCCACGGATTTCACCTTCCTCAAGAACATCGCTAACATCAGCTATGTCAATTACTTGAATGTCGTCATCAGGAGGTCGAGAAGTATTTTGATTCTCGTCCGCCTCAGTATCCGATAATAATATCGTTTGGTTTTCTTCCCTGGCTTCTGGTACTGGTGCACTAAAATATCGCAGTCTCTTCCGCTTCCATACCCCACCCTTGCCACCAACGGGATCCCTCTGCTTCGTTTTCATTTCAACGTTTCCAATCGACTCGAGCTTTTAACGGCACTTTCATGAGACTAGCGAGCGAGGATTATCTGCCCTGAAAAAACACCAATAAACGTCCCCATTTCAATCACTCGAATTACAAAAGTTTCAAGAAATGTGAATACTCTTTCAATAAAAATAATGTCACAATCTTTTACCGACGGCCAAAGGCTGAACATCCATTAGTTGTTAAAACTTCTAATCACCATTTACATAATTTCATCTCTCAGTAAGTTGTAAGTGCACACAACGTTTGGCTTCGTAAAAACTTATCTACATACTTCAAACCAGCAGTCTAACGATATCTCTCAAACTATCACAATTCTTCAAATTCCTGGCAATTTTGTCAACAAACAATAAATCTCAACCTTGAACCAACAACAGTTTACAGTAATGTTGTTGCCTCCCACAGCAGCTGACAACAGATGAAGTTCAATTTCAATTAAAAATGGATGCACTTAGTAAATACACGAAGTCCACAATAATATAACGTTTACTGTTGTATTTTTGTACGTTTTGGGTAAATTATGAAATTCACAACCAAAGAACAAAAGGCACAAGGGCACAACATTCATTCGTGCATATGTTGCAAATAAAAAGCAAATATTTTCTTCTTCCCGCGCTGCCCCGATGCTCAATGACTTTTTAAATGATCATGTATAGCGTAGCAGATTCTGTTGTGAATTTACCGTGCTTTGTTATGATGTCATTTATCTGCATGCTCGTGTTCAATCGTGATGAGAAAATGATTGCTTATGGTTTTCCATTGTTTCCAAAACAAAGTTGCACACGCGGAAGGAAGAACCAAAACAATCCAACATTTCACCTGTTGCCTTTCTGGAATTCTAATTTCTCCAGAAATCAAGAAAAAGCTTTTGGAGCATAACAAACTCCATGCAAAATTGCAAATGAAATTATGTTGTATGTACTATATTTTGTCAAAACTGCAGATGCTGGTAGAGCCGGTAGAGCAAACAAAGCTTCATCACATCACAATCAACATTATCAAACATCATGAATAGGCATGGGATGAATAGGGCTGGACAATTGGAATGACAGCAGCAGACCGTGAGTGTATCCAGCAACCAAGAGATCTTGCTGTAGCAACACTGGACTTTTAGACCGAGAGGATGTGCCATATGATGACGATGACAACCAGAGTACAATTACAACACTTTGGCTCCGGCAAGGCCAAATACACTATGCTGGTTAATTCGGTTTTCCCAAGGTTGCATCATACCTACCACACTGTAAGCTTACCTTGAAACTACTTTTGTTGTAAATGTTGGTGAGTGATTAGACGGCATCATGCCGGACATGTGCATGTAAATACTACTGGATTTTGTACAGAAGAGATTAGTTACGAAATCCGAGGAAGAAAGGTTACGGATAGTTACCCGGCATCCTCCTACTAAGCTGGTTAGTGGATAAAAATACTTCAATTTTTAGCGAGAGAACTCGTTGTTTTGTTTATCGGATTTGTATTGTTTTATAACGTAATTTAAGTACTTTCAGCAATCTATGCACAATGATGAATGACGCAGGAAAAGGTTTATATATTTAATTCTATATTTTGCTGGACTCTTGCAGAAACAAAATGACAAACTGAAATCCGAAGTGAATCACACTCTCAAACACTGCACTGCCAACTGGATTTGCACCTGGACTAAACTTGTGTACCTCTTCACTCCTGTTTTGATTGAGTTAAAATGTTTGACACACTGGCCTTTAACCCGGTTGTAGTATCTGCTGCCTCCGCTTTAGCAGTGCTTTCGGCCACGTATTACTCCTTGTGTGTTTCGCAGGTAAGTATACTGAAAATCTGACATAAATGTCAAATTTTCGTACAGGAACATTTACTGGTGTGTTGGAAAATAGTTAATCAGTAATGCGGAAAGATGAACAATTATTTTTTTTAACAGAAACCTAAGGTGTATGCAAGTAGTTCAAAATTGAAAAAGTTCCTGGATGCTCATGTGAAAACCTTGAAAGAAAAGTATTCACCACCACTTCTCTTCATTGAGGGACGGATTCAAACAATTTTCAGCTTATCTCAGCGTACTACATCGCCGAGTAAACTTCCTTACGAGAGGGAACTCTTCAAGCTGTCTGACGGAGGCGAGGTGGCATTAGATTACCTCGAGGTTGATCAACCATCCCATAAGAAGTAAATAATCATTTATTTTTGTTTTAGTGCTTTTCATTTAGATGGATTTTTTTTGTAGGTAATTCATAATTTTTTTATTTGTTCACAGACCTTTGGTAGTTCTTTTTCTGCCTGGACTGACTAGTTCCTCGCAAACCAGTTATGTTCGGACTTTGGCTCTGACTCTGAATAAAGCAGGTGCTTCGGTCGTGGTTTTCAACAACCGGGGGAACGGTGGAGTTCCTTTCAAGGTACGCTGCGAAATGATGATAACCCTTCAGGTTTCAAAGCAATTTAGATGCTAATTGGCTAATTCTTATTAATTACGAAATTGATTGCAGACTCCTAAGACTTACTCCGCCTCGTATATTGGCGACCTGGAGGAGGTGATATCACATGTTAGGCATAAATACTCTGATGCTAGGATAATTGGTTTAGGAACATCTCTAGGGGGGTATGTGAACCTCCCTCGAAACTAGTCTAAACTAAAATCAATTCCGTATGTACCAATATCACAGTTGTATAGCTGTTTTTTTGTCTCATAGGATGGTATTGGCTAAATATTTAACAACCAAACCAATTGAGGCAAAGGACACTTTTGAATGTGCCATCCTTATTTCAATTGCTTGGGATTGCGTTCGTGGTACTGAAAATCTGGAAAAACCATTTATTAACAAGTATCTTATTAATAAGGCACTAACTGTCGGATTGATTCGGTTGGCAAAAAAGTAATTTTTATATTTATTTTTTTACATGTGTATTTTGACATGTCAATTGACTTACAGGGGGAGGTGGAGTTGGAATTTTCAGTTCATTTATGATTTTACAGATTCCTCAGCAATTTTCCAAGTCTTGAACTAAAATTCGACCCAAAACATGCTTTAAAAGCGAAAACAGTACGGGAATTTGATGCTGCAGTTACAGCTCCACAATTTGGATTTTCCAGTGTTGAAGAATATTATCAAAGTGCCACAACCTCTGGAAATATACAGAAATTTTCTATTCCAGTAATAGCATTAAGTGCTGAAGACGATCCAATGCAACCTGGCTTTCGTAATTTATTCAATTTTATTTGTATTGCTTATTTAGCATAACATTTGAAAGAGAGTATAGGAGAATTTTGGTTGCGTTTGCTTGATAGTTTTACCAAGAGACGAGGCCGAGGAACGTGGCTCGAGATTGGCACTAATTGTCACTGCCAGAGGAGGACATTTAGGCTACTTGGAGGGGTTTAGTAAAAAATCGTTTCACTATATGGAGCGCGTGATTGGTGAATTGATGACCGGAATTTGTTTGCACGGAGAAGATCTTTTAGAAGTGTAAACGCATATTACAATCAGTAGACTAAACTCAGTAGACTCACGGGAGTCAGTCTCAAATAGTATTTTTGGAAATGCGTATTAATTCCAACCGGTAAGAATAGCTTTAAAATGATCTAATTTGTCAATTGTTAAAGAATCAGGGTTTAAAAAACACAGACGTTAATGTTGCTAATATCTATCGCAGACCTCTCTCAGTACTATGTAAATTCTTCTAAGTAACCTTGAATTAATTTTTTTTAGTTTATTTGGCCAAAGAAGTGAATCAAATAATTCAACAGTATTAGCAAAATTGCAATTGTGAGCGCTACATAATAACATACATGCATGTATCAAACAATATATTTTCACTGCATAAATCGCGTGCAATGAAATTGCAGGTGATGGTTTGTTGATGATTTAGTCAGAAAAAAGTGTAAATTGGAATTTTGATTACATAATTTATGGTGCATGCCTCACGGTTCGATCACTACTTAGATTCGGTATATATGTACGTAAATAGTTTAAATGTATTCGAAAGGTCCGTATTCATCAAAGATACAAAACACATATCATTAACTTTGACGCATAATCAAAATAATCAGACTTATTCAATGGGCTGTGGAATTACCGCTGCTCAAAAACTTACAAATAAATCAAAGCTTATATTTAAAACATTTGCGTATCAACACGTTTAGTGCACTTAATCAGAATTTATGGCTTGCGTTGACATTTAGGACATCATTATCTCCTTGTACACACATCGCTGCTGCTTCATTCTCTGTTACAAGCGAAGCTCTTCACTCGCCAGTTCACGTGAGCGTATTTCCCCATTCCAGTCAACTTTGTGCATCAGTTGTTTCATATTTGTACTTGAAGATCATTTCGCTTTCATGTGTGTGAGCAGGAAATTTGTGAGAAAATTTCTTAGCGCTTCCTTCCGTAGGACACCCAAGCCTTCACATTTGCTCTCTTGCAAATTCATCATGACGAGCAGTAGCTCTGCATCTGAAATTGTACTAAAGTCGGACTTTGACTTTGTACGAGAATCTACATTTAAGTATGAGGGCATCACGCCGTATTTACTGGAGAAGGCTAAGGAGAATGTAGAAATTGGGAGAAACAACTGGATGGTAATTTACACATTTATCTAATATCGAGACGGCATTTAATTTTCCATTATCTATTTAGCTGTAACCACATAGGTATATATACCATTTATACAATAATATTTTTATAGACCAATGCAATCACAGGAGAGACAACGTACTACTCTGATGTTGATCCACTTTCGAGGAAAATCGCCAGCTTTTTTGTAAAACGGGGATTAGTGAAGGGAGACATGTGCATTTACTTAACCACCGATGTTACACGCATTTTTTCCATCGTAGTTGGGATATGGCGTGCAGGTGGTTGTATGGCTTCAAGTTATCCAGAAGACACGGCCGGTATGTACCATCTAAATTTGCATTACCTTTCCTGATTGCACATCACACTCATACATGTAGCTTGACCACTTGTCGCTTATTATTGCGAAGAACGATGAGGATTAGAGAGCATGACTGCTTTCTTGCGGTGGAGTTGTTGGAGATGTGAATGATCATAGATTATGGTTTTCGTGTATATACATACACGAAAACCTCTCTGGTGAATGATAAAATGTGGTGTGTATGAGTAGTGTGTATTTTTACATGAAGTTTTCCATGATCATATATTATGCATGTATGCTTAAGCCTCTATGGATTTTTCATTTGTAACTACACAGAAACCCTTGCTGACAGAATTCGGGATTACAAGGCGAAATGGATCTTGTGTGATCCTATCTCAGTTCCACAATGCAAATTAGCCACAAAGGATTTGCCATGGTCTGTAGAAATCTTCACATTTGAAGAAGCAGAAGGTTGCACTCCAGTTGATGTCATTTTTGAAGACGATGGTTCAAGTACAGAACCCATTAATATCAAAATCATAATAACTTGAGCTAAAATCTCAATTTTTATAAATACTTAATCTTGAAGCAATATTGGGTTTGCTGATAAAATGAAAATGTTGAAATAGAGTGCCCCAATGATGTACAATATAAACTGGACGATCCTGCCCTTGTCCTCTGCACAAGTGGGACCACTGGTCGCTCAAAAGGTTTAACAAGCTTAATGAGATTCTTGATAAGATCAAGAAGTGCATACAAAAATGTTTTGTAGAAAGGGGAAAATGAGACTCGGCATTTTTTGCTACTAATGAACTATCAATAATACATACCTAAATACAGTGCTTTCAAAATGCTTATCTATAACTCGCCAGTTTTTTTTCTTTAGGTGCAATCTACAACAATCGTCAAATAGTGCAGTTTTGCATATCCACGGATGGGGTGCCGTGTCGTAATCCACGACCAGCTTTGTGGTTGCTGAGATGTACACACGTTCTAGGATTGTTGTATCCTATACGAAACATATTTGTTGGCGACTGGTCAATTATGATGAACCAAATCAACAAGGACAACATTTTTAAGGCTGTGGACACCTACAAAGTACTACTTTCGATTTCATAATTTTGTGCCAACATATTTATGTAGAAAATGCCACATTTACCATTGTTTTAACCTCCAAAGCCATTCCTCGCTTTTGGATTTCCATTGTTTCTTCTTCCGCTTGCCACTGACCCGGAAGCCAAGAAAATCGACAGATCCACAGTCCAGGTGGTTTGCACCGGTGGAATTGTTATAAAGCAGCAATTTTACGACACCATGATGACACTCCCAAATATTCAGTACGTTATTAATGGGTTTGGAATGACAGAATGTGGAGCAATCACTACCACCGTAGACATATCTGGGAGTTCAGAACGACTTAAAGCTATTGAAAACGTACCTGCCACTTCAGTTGGTAATCTATAATCCGGCAAAAACCCTATAGTCACATTGTCTAACTCATGCATGCAGAACTGACATACTAATAATATTAAAAATATCTTCGAATATAACAGGCAAGCTATATCCAAATACTATGCTCAAGATTTATGATTTGGAAACTGGTCAAACCCTGGGTCCGAATCAAAGTGGAGAAATGTGTATTTCTAGCCCAATCCTATGTGCGGGCTACTTTAATCGTCCAGAAGAGAGTGCAAATGCGTTCAAGGATGGGTGGATGAAAACAGGAGATTTGGGTTATTTTCAACAATCATGTAAGCTGTTGGTCAACTCATCACGTCTGAAAACCATGCAAAGATGATGTGGCGATGTTGTTAGTATGAGGAAAGTTGCATTTCATTCTCAGATCTCCCCAGCCGAACTTGAGGAGTATCTAATACAACATCCTTCGGTTGCTGAAGCTTGTGTCTTTGGAATTAAGGACCCTGATGGTGGTGATCACATTCCTAAAGCAATCGTTGTTTTAAAAAAGGATGGCCCAGCGACGACAACGACAGAAATCCGGGAATTTGTTGACGGTAAGCAACTTTTCAAACCTACGAGTTCTTGTCACCGACAGACAACAGTCATTCACATTAAATTTATGAATGACTCTTTGCAGCCAAAGTGGCATCGTATAAGAAGTTGCGCGGAGGAGTCTTCATTGTGGATGTTCTGCCACGAGGTAAGACTGGGAAAGTTCTTCGGACAGAAGCTGCTAAATTGCCTCTCTAAATGTCACATTCAGTTCGTCACCCAATGCCAATTAAAGAAACTCAGGTGGTTGGTCAACTTGACCATTTGTAAATTCTGAGAAATTGCATAATAAGAACATGTTCGACATGTACACACTTGTATAGGTACATATTTAGCTTTATTGCGAATATGTATTATACCCCAACGACAACAAAGTTTGTATTATGATAACCTTCTAAACAGTTATAAAAAATATTGTGCTCTACTCCAAGAACAAGTAAAAATAATCAACACCTAATTATCTTACAGTATTACATATGTAACTTATTAAAACGAGAATACTACATACCTTCAGAAAGAAAAGATAGGTAAGTTTGAGATGGTGCAATACGCGAACCTTTCACATTTCCAAAGTACGTAACCAGTTATTCACACGTTGATGGACGTCCTGATGAACGGTAGACTTTTTTAACTCTGCCATATTTGTCGCGTTTGGCACTAAGTGAGGCAATGGCGCAAATCCTGGAGGAGGGCGATGACTCGGAGGAAGCATTGGTTCTTGATATTGGAATGGTTCATGGCACATTGTCATACTGGCTTCGAAACCGTAGATTTTGTCCTCGGCAGGATGCAAGAAAATCTTTGGTTGTTGTGGTTGGCTTTGGTACAGTGCAAGCATCCATTGGTCACTGTTGAATGATGTAAGCTCTGTCCAGAACGGAGGAGTGAGGCAGCCGTCGAAATTTCCGTGAAACACCTGTAGATTGCAATAAATTTATAAAAAAATATGTAGTTAACTTCTAACTTCACATCTAAATTCATAACAAAATCCTCATTCAACAGTAAATGCTAACTATTCACATAAAATCTGAATGGGGTAATATGAGAAACAGTCAGATAATCATACCTGTGGTCCGCTGTACGCTGGCACACATTGGATAGAAGTTTGAAGCTTCGTCCTCAACTCCGGGCAACCGTCTATCAGCGTCTGAACCGCTCTGCAAAGTCGACGATTTTCGGGCAACTCCACAATCAGATTATTCAAATGTGGAAAACTCTTCGCTGCCTGCTTCAGTATAGACTCCACGAAAGCTACCAAAGAGTATTGTTTCTGACTGAGGCAATCCTCCTTGCGTGTACGTTGCGCTGAACTGCACTCGTGGCACTTGGTATAAAAATATTGCAAGTCCATCACTATCTTCAGCTTTTGCACACTTGAACACACCATAGTTTTCGGTAGCAAATCAAGAGAGCTAGATAATTGCTGAGTTGAACCAATGAAGAAAGTCACACTTGAGACTTTGCCAAGCTGATGAATCACTTTAAACGCTGTTGAAGGGTCCACAATGTGTCCATTGAAGTCAACATTTTCACATGTGCTTGCGTAAGGAAGCAGATTTGGAGCTTCTAAACTGCCCAGTTGCAAAAACGTTAGTCTTTTGACTGGGCCTGAAAACTGTTGCAAATCACTACTGTCCGAATAATGGGCTTCAAATACTGAACTGCAGCTCGATGTAACCAACGGGTAGTTTTGATGGCCAACGTAGTGAGTGACGTAGGAAGAAGGCGTGGAAGGACTCGGCTGGACTGGCTCCACAACATTGACAATTAAATCTGGGTGGAAAATCTGAAAGTGAAAGCAAAGAAAAAAATAAATATAGATTAGATGTAATTTATTAATATACACATATTATTATGACACACAAACATGGGTTTTAATATAAATATTTAGAAATAAATAGTTAGTATAAGGTTAACTTACCATGATGGCAACTTATTGATGCGTTGAGCTTTGAAAAAATTAAACGTAGAAATTCAGAACACTTCTGGTCTGGTTTTGTAAGGCAGATTTGTAATTCTTCTGAGAAAGTTAAATCGTGACCAATGCTGACTAAAGACAAACGTTAACTGAGGTTTAATGCAGTTCACGCTACACGTTTTATGGACTTCTGGTCAGTATATAAGAGCCTTGTGGTGTGATAGTGATAATTACTTATACACAAATGTGGTGTGCCACCAACTCGATTGTTTCTAAAACTGGTGGCTGCTTTTAAAAACAATACCCTGTCGCGAAGAAGGAATTTTGTATGCATATTTTTAGCATTTTTATATAAATACCCTAGCACGTACTCCCGAAAACTTGAAGAACTGTACCTTTGAAAAGTACCTAATACACTAATACGGAATGCAGCCGGGTACTTTGCATGCACTCTCTTCGTATGCGCCAGCAGAACTTTTTTGTTTCAGAGGCAGTCGCCAACTTTTACGAAGGAAAGCATTCATGTATTAGGGATGTTTATTTTTTACGTTCTTAAAATTGACTTGATGAACCCTTCATATTTTGAGGGTGAATGTTTCCATCTCAGAAGCTTAAATGTATGAGACTTTTAAAAAATCTGTTCAACTGCGAGAAATATTTTTTTGCTTCCGTAAATAGAAATTAACCATTGAGATTACATAGGACTTCACTTATTGAATGTATTTTTCTACTAGTCGACTACTGATTCATTGAATTTTCTCCCAGAAATAAATCCAGTGTCTTCGTCGCGTCGGCTTATTACATCAATTGACAATGTTGTCACGTATTCAGTCTTAAGCACATACTTAGCATTAGGATTTAATTGTTAAAAACTTCAAAGAGCACACTTCTTTTTGACTTCGTTTAGAAAAGCAGCAGGCTACAAATTATCATTTATCCTTTGAATTACTTGTTCGTAGCAGCAATGAAATGCAAACGGTACGAATGGTTTTTAACAATGCCATAATATTCTGTAAATTAATAAAAATTGAATCACGCCAGCAAATCGTCTTTGAGACATCCGACACCATCATGGATGAGAAAATCTTGTCACTTCGTATTTCTTTCACAGTAGGTTGTATCACGCTTTTTCATATACAAGGTCTTTGAAAACTGGCTTGTCGTCTGCGGTCTCATTTTCGCAAGAACATCCAGAGAGAACTCTTATTTTGAGTGCCATAATAACATTCTAATGTTCGCATTCGAGACTCTTGCCCATATCTTGTTGACTGGCAGATGATGATATGTTGACGACAGGAAAGGAGAAAAAATGCTGAACAAGTATGGAGAGGAACCACAATAATGGCTCAATTAATTGGTTGCAATTAGTTGTCACTTTTCAAACAATGGTACGAGACAAGCAGTCACAGCAGTCTGCGATAACGATGCAGAGTAGTAACCTTCCAGTTTGACCAAGGTTTTGGGTTTTTTGTCTCAAATTACCCTCACTGAGCTAGATCAGAGATCTGAAAAGAGTAGGCTGTTAGCTGTTCTTTTTACATACCATGTAAATTCCGCAAGGCTTATTCTCTGCAGGTAGCTGACACTGAACTTTAAAAGTTTTCTCATCAAACGTGTTCGTGAGCTATATAAGATTGGGGGACACCTCATTCCGAGAAGGAAATTAAAGATTATCTCCACATGACTGATTTGTCTCAAGTTTGTCGACTTTACGATGATGCGTTTACGTACTTATTATACACTATCGCTGTAATCTTGGGTCTACATATACATACACACATGAAGACAAGAAGAATTCCATCTTGATGATAAAATAATCCACATTATTACGAAAACTGACAAAACCGTCTTACCGATTCACTGTCTTTGTCTGAAAAGTGAGAAGTGTGTAGGTACTTTGATATAGTTTGATGAAAAGTGTTTATAATATTCGTATAAACTTAGTAATCTACACACACTCATTGTCAGCTTTTTTCCAATAGAAAATGATGTATATCAAGGAATTAGTCAGACACCTATGAAAATCAGTCACCACCATTACAGCTAATCGGATTAGGAAACTTCATCGCGTCAAATACTTTCCAGAAAGGGGTTTAGAAGAATACCTATTCAGATGACACATATCAATAGAAGAATATTTTGAGGTTATCTCAAGATTAAATCAATACTGTGCGCAAATGCGATATGACATATTGCAAAAACTTTTTTTTTCATTTTTGCCCTTCAAATTGGATTAGCAGAATAGACATCCATATCATTAGATTTTTATTGGGCTAGGTTTCTATCATCGCAGATTACCATTGTAAATTACTTGATTTGGCCACTCCAATTAATAACGACAGTAAATCACACTTCAGCAAATTCCTTTCAATGCAAAAATACATCTTTAATATTTATCGCTAGTAGTAAACGTAGTCCAATCCGTTCCCAGAATGAATGTAAAAAAAACTACCGATAAGTTTTCATGAAACCGTTGACACTTTTAGTGGGTTTTTTAGCTTTGGATAAATTGAATAATACAAAGAATGATCGATCATCGAGTCGTGAGTATGAGTACCTACTCAACTCATTGCACACAACTTGTAGATCGTGGCAGCCTGTGCTGCGCTGGCAGTCGGTTAGATCTACTAGAACATAATAGGTATCCATATTTTCACACATAAATCGTACCTCATCTCATGTATACCGAATCTTTATTCAAAGATGCACGTTTTACTCTTACTGTATGTAAGCATCAAGCGAAAACTCAAAAATATATATACCTAAACGATGGAATAAAAGACAGAAATGGGGGTGCAACAGGTGGCTGGTGGATGGTTGACTAGCTTGTCAAGATTAAGTTTTGTGATGTGACGCTATAAGAATGAGATGTAGTGAGATTGATGGTATCACAACGTCAGCGACAGGCTCTCAAGAAGTAATTAAGGGTGTAAATAAATGTAATTGCCTACTTTACTTCATCTGTCACTCCGTTGTCCCTCTTATTCACGGTGAAGCCATTGAATTTCATGTGACATAAACTTTTGTGCAGAACATGTTTACATATTAGTTTTTGATAAGACAAGGTACAATTTTTTTTCTATACTTGGCTCTTCTACCGCACGGTTCCTACGTGGTGATGACAAAATACATACGTTAGACACCTCAATTTCCAAACTCCCCCAGCTACGCCTTTAATACACTAGAAAACTGATTAATTCGGCCGTTCATGCTCTGTCTGAACTATATTAACGTTTACCGAATTGTCCTGTCTTCATTGATTAAGAAATCATATTTCAACAAAATGGAGTGAACACGTAAACAATTGTCTAACCAAGACAAGGGGTGGTGGCGGTGGCAATTGGCAAAGAATTCCTCAATTATGTATGACTGATGTGAATAAAAAAATCGAGAGTGGTATATGGGCCAGCCTGCTAATATGAATATTGAAAAAAAAACAATTGCACGTGCTATATAAAGTTGGGGCCCTTTCGATCTCATCACTTCAGTTAAAGTCCATTGTTTGCTTTGGTCAAACCAAAAACGTCCAAAATGAGTTCCAAAGAAGTTCACGGTAAGATTGAATACGATGTGTGTTCACATTTCGATTTCATGGAAATCTTCCTTGTTCACGGAGTTTCTGCAAATTCGATTTCACAGATCTTCGTTGTGCTCGGGTTGTTGGAAGCTTCACTCGGAGGATACTTCCAAACTGTTCCCCAGTACTATCCAGCAGGATACCCTTCCGTCGTACAGCAACCCTTTCTTCCTCCGGTGTCGATTGTGTCAGTTCCACAAAAGCAACCCCTTCAACTAAGACCTCCAGCGGTTGAATTTCATAGGTCTTCGTTGTGCTCGGGTTGTTGGAAGCTTCACTCGGAGGATACTTCCAAACTGTTCCCCAGTACTATCCAGCAGGATACCCTTCCGTCGTGCAGCAACCCTTTCTTCCTCCGGTGTCGATTGTGTCAGTTCCACAAAAGCAACCCCTTCAACTAAGACCTCCAGCGGTTGCTCTTCCGAACACCAGGCCGCCTGTAACGGTTATCCACGCTGAACAGCCTCGTCCTACTCCAAACATTCCGGTTGTAGCCATTCATGCCCAACAACCGTCACCTTCGGTTGTGACTGTGCCGGCCCAGCAATTTGTTACTGTCCCGAATTACAGTTTTTCGTATGCTGTTAAGGATCCAACCACCGGAGATGAGAAATCTCACGAAGAGAGTCGAAATGGAGACAACGTTATTGGTAAATATACCGTTGTCGAGCCAGGCAAGTGAACAGTGAAAGATTCCAATATTACTGAAATATCAATAGGAAAGAGACCAAACGTTTATACTGTTGTTTTACTAGATGGAACTCTCCGAACAGTTACTTACACTGCTGGAGTTAACGGTTTCAACGCAATTGTGGAACGCACTCCAGGGTATGCTCCTCCAAATGCACCTGTCAAGGTCGTCACTGTAGCCAAGCCAGTTGCAATTAGCACGCCAGTAGCAGTCGCCAAACCAATCGCTATCTCCAACCCGGCTTTCTTTAGACCTGTGGGCACCAATTATCCACCCGGATTCCACTTCGGTGGTTAACTCCTGGGAAAATTTGCACAGCTTCTCTGGTATACTTATAGCTGTTTATGGGACATGAGCCAGCAATTTGAATGCGTCGTCTTTCATAATGCTTTAATAATTTGAAGTTATTCGTTTTCCCTGTTCTTTTATGTTATTTGCGTGCATTTCATATATACTGACTTTTTATACAATAATATCAATAAAGCAAGACGTGAGCATTCCATTTATTCAAAAATGTGTACACGTTTCTCTAATGTTTTCCACTTTAAGACATGAATTGTGCTCTTGGTCTGGAATCTGAAAACTATATGATCACACAACACTAAATTAATATAAGCAACAAATCTCCCTTTACCATACGGTAAAAGTATTTACGACGCGTGAGCACAGGGACATGTAATATAGGAATACAAATTATCAACAATTTACGCGTTTTAGTTTAGTTATGACTCATCTATAGCTCGTGTGCTCATGTAATCTTTACACGAGCTCCATCAATAAGTTTTACGCATACTCTTCGATATCTGTGTCGGTGTTGAGCAAACAAAGATCTGGGGCAAGTTGAGAATGTAGGCAGTGACATACCAAAATGAAAACGGAGAACTCTATAGGGAAGATTTTATCTTATCGTCACATTGCCAATCCAGATACAAGTTAATTTGTAGTTAATAATTACAACCTAAATCCCAACCACCTTGGTTTTTTATGCAAAAAATGAACAGCGAAAGAAGGCCGTCGTAACGGATGCATGGAACCTAATCACTCTTCCTTTCCTATCGCTGGTGCCTTTCTCGGTTCACTACGTACATTAAATTTTTGCAAATGCTTTAACTGCATAAGAGATCACGTCATGATTTGTTAGCAAATGACTTATCTGTGCTGTTTGTTTGCGCTGGCATTTCTTTTCAATGATTTGGACGGAAAAAAGCACTCATCATTCACCAAATTTACAACTTAATAACAACTTAATATTGAAAGTCACTGAAAATTTGTCGAGACCATGTGTACTTTTTTCAAAATTAAGTGATTACTAAACCAGAGGAGGAAGATCTCAAAATTTACTAATCATGGAAATGGACATCAGCACACTGTTAGGAAAGGCTAGCTCGTTGGCCCTAGCTGACTATGTGATTGTTGGAATCTCACTGGGCATCCTGCTAATTTGTGGATTGTATCATGTTTGCTTCAGTGGCAATGGGCCGGAAGATTTTCTTTTGGGAGGGAGAGAAATGAGAACTTTGCCCGTTGCAGGTAAATGAAATCATAAGAACTATTTCAACAACCCTTTGAAATGTTTACATACTCAATCATATACGCAATTACTTACGTA
>JAHZMW010000313.1:0-19712 GCA_027743745.1 Alloscopus bannaensis
GAAGCCTTGTTGGGTCGCTTAGCAACCGATCAGGCAGAGCTGGATCAGATGAATGTCATCCTGTATTGCGGACCACTTTGCAGTACAAATCACAACGTTGGATTCCCCAGTTATGCAGGCCCTCCGCAGTTCGACCAAATCTGTGCGGCACTTGGCACTCCCAGTTTGACTCAAATAGAAACTCTGAACGACATGCAAGGAGCATGCATTGGACTCCCTGGAACACGGCCTAATGGCACCGTGTATACTGAACCGTCAGATTTATACAGTAAGAATCGTTGCAATTTGACATTTAGAAACATTTGGCGAGCTTCCACTATTCCTTGTTGACTTTGTTTATGAATGCACAGCAAAAATTGACGACGCACTCATTTGGGCGAATGCCGACACCTCCGTGCTTCTCGTCGCCAGATGTCTTCCGAACAATACCAAAGATTGGAAAGTCATATCCAAAACAAAATCGCTGAGTGCTGCAGACATCGCCACGATTTCGGCGAAGGTTGTTGCGATGGGCTTCAGCCAGGACAATATTTCATTCCTGCCCTACAACAGCTAGAAATGTATAACGGAGTTGTCAAAATTGTGGAAATTAGAACAATGTGAAGTATGCATTTAATTCGAATCATTAAATCATTAAATCGAATCGGAGATGCTTCGGCAGTCACAATGGCTTATTGTGTTGTCAGCACCGAAAAGTAAAGTTGTATAAAAATTTTAATGAATTCTTTCGTTAGCTTCTTTTGGTCAATGGATACGTGTTTGTAACTCAGGAATATACTGTCCAAGAGTGAATTAATGCGAAACTAATGCGATGCGAAGTTAAATGTGTCACATTTTAACATTTTGATGAAAATCATTTATTCAACATCTTTTCAAGATACAATTCTTCTACACGGCCATCATTCCCATTGCTGATGGTTGCGTCATGTTACGTAGAAAGTGTGTAAAATTAAATGTAAGGACTCTGTCTCTGTGAAGCACGCCAAATTACAAAACACATTTCAATCAACCTTTGTAATTGTGCAGCTTATATCTCTATCCGCAATTTTACAAGACCCCTCGGCTTGTCCTTGCTAAATTACAAGGACATAAGCTAACCATCCTATAACTCTGGACAGAACATTTGAATATTTCTAGAAACTTCTTCGAGACTTCTCACAACAAATGATATAAAAAAGCGATAATAGAGAAATATGGAATGGAGCAGTGAAATTGTAATTTTAGACTGATCAGCGCACATTTCCATGGCTACTTGAAATACGATAAAGTAGCTCACATAGTATAGGTAGTTAGTAAACATGGAGCAACAAGGCAAATGCGTTTCTAAATCTAATCATAAATTGGTAAATGGTGACATAAGCCTAGCCCTGGAATAATTTACTTACCCAATTCGATATAATCAGTAAACCCAAACAAGTCCACTCAATAATTTAATGTAAGACAAAAGTGACTATTAAATAATAATAATAACCTTGTGTTCGCTTCTTTGCGTGGGACGTAAGAAGTATTTCTCCAGAAACTGGAAATTTGAAGTATTTTAACTCAATTCATAGCTAGTCGACCTGTGGTTGAATTACCATTCACATAAAACTTTATTACAATGCTGTACACAAATGGACTCCTCCGAATTGTCATGGCAGCGGATAAAGCTCAATTTAAAATATGTGGCCACCTCATTCGCCGTGACGCCCTTACGGACAAAGTCGTCCTCAATGTGTCTGGTGCTCGAAAACTGTTGATCACTTCATACCTCTTATTCGCTGTCGCCACGTCGCATTGCCTCCATCTTTTCCAGAATGGAGTTGAAGGAGGGGTTGTCGTAAAAAGCGAAATTATATTGGTTATGGTGGCAGGTATTGTTGATGGTCACGCTTGCTTTCAGAGAGGACGGAAGCCGAAACCAATGACGGAGTTTCTTAACGGCTTAATTTGTTTGGAAGCGGGACTCTTGCGTGGTAAATTAAATCCGAAAAGTTATTAACTTGCTTCTTAATAATAACTAATTTCCTTGGGAAAATTTTGAAGGTTTTCAATTGAAAGAGTCGAGCAAAATCAAGTGGGCAAAACGAGTTTGCATAATTTCCGACATTGTCTCCAAGCACGTTCTCCCACTAGGCTTGTGTACCGCCGCGGCCCTCCAGCCAGCGCTGCCCCTTAATGCAATTGGACCTGCTTTGAACGGAATCAAGCTTATCTTGAGGTCTCCGAGTCCAGATTTTGGAGTGGTCGAACGAGTTGTATCACTTTGTCTCAACTACTTTTACTGGCGAGTCATTGCAACCGCAGGATACAAGACTGTGGTGGATACGATTGTCGGCCCAATTTGTTTGAACGCGTGTCTCGAGCAAATTAAAAGGTTTCTTCTAATTATATAAAAGAAAATTCAATTCCCGAATTTTAGGAATCCAATCAGTTTGAACGGAAATTTCTTGAAACTTAGAAATCTACTCAAAATTCAGAACACAAGTTGCGGCGAGCAATCCAGCAAAATTTGGACTCAAGTCTGCTTCTACCAAGCGACTCGACTTCTTGTCGACTTCTACAACGATGCAATGGCCAGCGATTTATTCGTATTCCTCTTTGGCGTCGGGATCGCCGAAGTGGTGTCCTTCGTGAATGCTGATCCGCTCAGAAATGGACATCCCTTTGACAGCCTTCTTTATTGCTCTCGGGACTGAAGCTGTGCTTATCATCCTGATAGCATACTCCTTCCCTGGGGACCTTTATAATGAGTCGAAAACCGCATTGGAGACCTTAGCGAGGCAGGAGAGGCTGATGGGAAATGGTTACTTTAAGCGATTCATGAGGTCGTGCGATCCCTTCAAGATTCAGTTTGGGTTTAGCAATTTTATTGAATCAAAGACTCCTCTGTTGTTCCAGTCGTTTTGTTTGCAGCGGATTATTGACATGCTCCTTGTTAGTCACTAGCGTTATTCCTAATCCATTATTTATTGTAAAAATCGGTAATTTTTAGATAACTACAGAACAACTTCGCAAATTTTCAAATAGTGTAGAATAAATGTCCTAGTAACCGACAGAGTCTGTTAAGATGGTTTGTTATATAAATATATGAAAAAATATGTCTAGATTAGGGCCTCAATTTTATGCGTCGCCATTACTGTGCTTGTTGCTCGCGCGTTGGTCTCGCCAACGTCAATAAACTCGGTTTACCAACATTGTGTCAGAGTCTCACTTTCCCCACCTTAATTTGCATAGTAATATTTGCGTAAACCAGTGATGTGAAGGTGCGGGCCACAGACACTTTACGTTGACAAAACGTGAAATTCGAGTGTCCCTCAATTTCATAAAGAATTTCAGCTAAGTCACAACAGTCTACCAGTGAAAGCCAAAACCTTCGAAGTGAAATTAAACGGATTTTCTTGCAGACAACAATAATCCTTTTTCAAATTCCTTTCTGTCAAATTATTCAGTTGTAACGGTAACATGGTGGTGACAAGGAGTCAGAGCAGAAAAAGGGGTCGAATATTGCAGAGGTCGCGAATGGACAACCAGTCAACCAGCGGAAGGATTCCGACGGTGAAGAAGGATCTGCTAGATATACTTCCCGAGGAGGTAACAGAGATTTGATTTTTAGTTAATTTTTTACATGTTGAAAGATGTTTTGGCGTATTTAAGAAATTTGAAATAAAATATACTCCACATTCGCGTTTTTTGTTAGGTTTGGCGTCTCGTTTTGGACAAGCTCGACCACGGAGATTTGGCCTCCTGCTTCAATCTCGGGGGTTTATTCCAGCCATGGCTGGAGCCTAAGAGAGCGGACTTCCTGGCGGAAAAAGTGTTCGCCCTTTTGGATCTTTCAACGGCTGAGAAAATGAAGTGTCGCCAAGTCTGCCGTTCTTGGAAGTCAGCGGTTGAGAGAGATGTTGAAACAAAAGCTTTTGTAGACGAGACGTACATGACCTACTGCTTTAGAACTGTTGCAAAGATTAGAAGTCTGGAAGACCACCATGCTTGCAAGACCGAAGCCCGAAGCTAATCCGTTTGTGTCGAGGAACGTCATGTTCAAAAGTGGAGATTGGGACCTGGAAGTTGATGTTTCCGAAGAATCTCGAGCTTTCTGGAATGGGGTCGCTGAACTCCTGGAATTATACGGGGAGTACGTTTGGTACATCTACATCGGTTTTATGAAGAATCTCGAGCTTTCTGGAATGGGGTCGCTGAACTCCTGGAATTATACGGGGAGTACGTTTGGTACATCTACATCGGTTTTTACTCCGTTGGCGATATTGACCATAATGAAAAAATCTACAGGATGCTCGCATTATTGCCTAACTTGAAGATTCTCACCATCAGACTGCCGTATCGTCAAAATGCGCCGCCAGTCAGAACTTTGCCTCTACTTCAACTTACTGCACTTCAGTTGGTTAATAATAACTTTTATACACCACTAAGTACTAATAATAACTTGCTTCGTGCCTGTGATCCACTCAAATTGGAGCAGCTGAAGATATCAACTGTTGGCTTGTTTGGCTGTTCGAACGACTGTTCTGAAGCTTTTACCGCCTTTCGTAATCTGAAGCGATTGGATTTGTATGACCACGGTTGGTTTTCCATTCGTCGTTTCGGAACGGTCGCTTGGCCGCTTCAAGAGCTGTGTTTGCATTTGAATCTGTATGAATATTTTATTCCTGGAGGCATAATGTCAACGTCGTCTCTCTTCACGGCGTTCAGTTGGATCAACAAATTTGATCAACTACGAAGTTTGACGCTGTTGCTCGTCTCGGAGAGTGCTCATGTTGGTGGGCGCTATGACAAAAACGGGAACAAAGACTTGCGGCTGACGCTACCCCTTTTGCAGTACCTCACCATCAAAACGCGGTTCACGGTTGGAGGGATCTTCTCGTTGGACTTTGTCGAGGAACTGAAATCTCTGAAAGAACTGCGTCTCCAAATGCGTTTTCAGCAGCGTTTGAATCATCGAGCTTTTCAGAAGGAAGGAAATCCCAAGGATAAAATCCAGTTTGCCGGCTACTCGAACCGAATGCTGGAGTCAAACGTTTGGGAGGTGCTCCCCAAACTGAGGGTCGTCGAGCTGAAGGACTCCAAGGAAAGCTGTGTCTACCGTAAGCGTCGGGAAATGTCAACCAAGGCATTTGTGAAGCAGCTTGGGAATTCTCCATTCGAGACAAGTTTGTTATAAATACGCTTTTGGGATTACCTTTTTATTGTAGTTAACAGTATACTATGCGCTATGAATTGTAATTTTTTGTTTGTTAAATATTATTGGTTTCAGTAGTACTTTATTCATTTATTAATATATATTATATTAGTTTCAAACCGTTTTGTTCAATGCAATTTATGGGGTTTATGTTCGGGCGGGGAGGATGCTTTCAGGTGATCAATTTAAAGATAGTTTTTTTTACTACAAAATGTTATACAGATATTGAGTAAGTTGTGTAAATACACGGTTGGAGGTATGTGAATATTACAAACTTTCAGTTTTTATATTGTAATCAACACTTACAAAGCGGGCTTAAGATAATTCCAAAGTTTGTTAATTTTAGAGAAGTTAAAATGTCAGTAAATAGCTTGATAAAATTGATAGTTTCTTCCGGTGTTTCGATGATTATCTCACTATGTAAGAGTGAAGTCATATCATAGTACGTACTTGCAAAGAGGATTTACTATACTCCAGCGATAATGTTCTCTGAAATAAAATTAGTGCTAACACGTAGNGTGCTAACACGTAGTGAACAAATAGTGCCTAAATGAGAGGTATGGTATTTTGTGGCTACTACGACGAAATGGAGATACTTGTTTAGACCATTTATTATGTTAAGCTGCACACATCGTCATAGAGGCAAAGGTCATAAAGCCCATATTTAATTTGAAGGTAACTAATTATTATAATTGATGGGTTAAAAACAAAATCAAATTAGTAAGATGTCAAACTTTAAAAATAATTAAAAGTTAAAGTAATGTAGTTAAGCAGAGTGCGAATTATCGAAAACATGAGTTTAGCCAATGGAAAGGATATTTTTATGCATACGATCTCGGGCTGAAATCCTTTTCACTGAAAATCATGATTGGTCAAAAAATCCGGGCGACAGATAATGTCTATCGATATGTATCACCGAGCAAAGTGCGTACTGGACACGGCCACAACTCGATTCCTGAAATAATACGGGATATGTCATTTTGTGCTTAATCCCATTCAACGTGGTTGCTTAAGCATTATGCATTCAAATTCATTTAATCGTTTGTGTGAACATGCATGAAGATCATCTCGATTGACGCGTAGGGAATGATTAGTCGAAAATCCGTGACAACTTTGTCAAATTTAATTTATTGATAAGCATGAACCAGATTTGGCAGGGATTTCTCTTATCCACCGGCCAAAGTTATGATTAAATCTCTAAAAAGACAGTACGAAGTGGCTCCCATCAATTAAGTTCAAGTATTTTTTTTAAATTTGACTAAAATCAATCTATATGCAATTTCTCCGAGGTGCGATTCTGCAAATCCACAATCTACGTCAGACAGAACGTTCATACATCAATTTTCATAGTTAAACAGACATTTGTTCTTGTTATTCGGCTCCATAGTTCACAACGTCCTTCACGATAAGTACACTATGACTCACGTATTTGAGAAAGGTTTGCATTCATGATAATTTGCACCAGAGATTTCGCTCAGCTAATCTCTGTTTGCATGAAAATTTGACATTGGAAATTCCAGTAAGCCAGCTCAGCTCAGAAAAGCAGAGATCGGATTGCAATTTTTCATTCATTGGCCTAAATCGATAATCACAATACAAATTAACGTTCTCCACGTTTATTTTTCATGGTCCTCGTCTGAATTCTGTATAATCTCTGGAGCTTAATCCCGGATTGAGCTCTCCAGGTTGACAAAGTTTCCTTCTTTGATTACGGCAGCAGAGAAGAGTTTACGTAATCAAATTTGGTTTGCTCCACCGATCCGTCACTGATTGAATATGACAATTGTGACATTTGACACTTCAATCTCTACAATCCAACTCTGGATTAACTTTAAACTGGGCAAAATCTATGCCACGAACTCCAATTATGAGATGTACCTTCGCCTGTTAAGTTGGATAACCGCGGAAAAGATAAGCTGTCGGAGATCCGGATTACTTTTGTGAGACTTCCTATAAATGTGGGGCATGAGTGCTAGTGGATTTTCATTTACTCGTTGGCCAAGTCCTGGATTTGAGTTTGTGACAGGAACACAGTGCTTTACAGAGTCACCGGCTAAATATGGCAGTTTTTGGAAGAGCCTGCATTTTTGGGATCATACTTGCGGCAACGTTAGCATGTCCTGCCGCTGCCGCGAGCGAAGAAGTTGTCGACTTTGTGTTTTTCACGGATAATACCGGCTCCACTGACGGCACAGGAAACACTGAAACGACAACCAGCGGCACCCCTGAAACTACAACCGGCGGCACCCCTGAAACCACAACTGGTGGCACAGGACCTTCTGAAACGACGACCGGCGGCACCCCTGAAACTACAACCGGCGGCACCCCAGAAACTACAACCGGCGGCACCCCAGAAACTACAACCGGCGGCACCCCTGAAACTACAACCGGCGGCACTCCTGAAACTACAACCGGTGGCACCCCAGAAACTACAACCGGCGGCACCCCTGAAACCACAACCGGCGGCACCCCTGAAACTACAACAAGTGGCAGCCCTGAAACTACAACAGGTGAAACAAGCACACCGACAACTACCACGTCAACGACGACGACGACCACCACACCAACAACCACCTCCGCAACCACAACTGTAACAACCCCGAAAACAACTTCGACAACCGCTAAAGCTGCTTCAGCAAGCGGTCCATTTTTTGCCCTTTTTGCCTGTCTTTCCATCGTCACACTGCTCCGTTGCTAATATTTGTTAAAATTTAAGCTAGCATTTAAAAAATAAAAATTTTCTTTTTACCTTTCAGTATACTGTGTTTGAGACGTATTCAGCCTAATTCTTAATTTCAAACATACCAACGACTATTTATATGAAAATCTACATGTTCATCGTCACTTAACACTACGTCACTCCATGACACCTCAAGTGATCCCGCAACCGGACACATAAAATCTCGGGTAATTTTATGATTAGACGCAAATCTCAATGTCAGCGCATTTCAACATGCTCTCACTTCTCGATGTTTGAAATTTGATACTGCAAACATACAGTTCTTGGGAACTGTCCATTTGTCCCTAACGAAATGGAGGAAGGATGCAATTTAATTATAAAAGTAAATAATCCCAAATCAAGTATTAATCCAATTTTCTGTAAAATGCTTTAAATCTAAACTAAAGAACTCCATAAAAAATTTTTGAATATAAGTTTTGCTGGATATGGGCTGCTCAATTGAAGTAGTATTAACTACGTTATCAAAAGCAGTAATTGCGGTTTAATAATGCCCTTGATGTACACAAAATGATATATGCATGAGATTATTGGAGTATGTTTGCGGACCGTATGTCAATCTACTGTTTATACATGCTCACAATACCACCGAGCCTCCGTCATATATACCCAGTCCGTCATATATGGGTACTTAAGTTTTGGTGACGACAATGAAAAAATTATATACATTGAATCAAACCTGATTCAATTTAAATTTCTAACATTTCTGCAAGTTGAGACGAGCCTAACCTCTAATATCACATTTACAACAGTTTTCCGATTGCACGAACAGTTCACTAACAGATTTTTTTATACAAGTTCGAAAACTAGCCATCCCATACCGAAAACAATAAAGTGCTATATGCAATATATATAAAACTTGTCGGCTAACTACCTCAACTAGAAAACAAATGGAACCCAGGCCCAACCCAATCAAAAATGTTGCAAATATTACTACCACATTTCCAGCCATGTCCGGCACCTCAAGCTTAGTCGCTGCATTATCATACGGCAAGTACTCCCCCGAAAGCATTTCAGCCCACCAGTCAACAATTCCTGTTGTACTCAACTGCCACAGTTTCTTCGCAACAGAAACTGTAATCCATTCCGAAAGAAAAATTGTCCAGAAACTTTCTGCAAACGATTCTTCACCGACAGACAACGCCTTCGAACCTTGAACCGCCACACGCTTGGCAAATTTGTGGCACAGGGTTCGTGGGAGTACAATCGCTGTTTGACTGCATTCACCAAGTTCTTCTAGTAGTTTGTTATTTTGTATGAAATCAAAATGTTGTGACCAGTTACTCTGAATTAGTCTTTTTTCCGTGAATGGATACAACATCTGAAAAACTTCAGAGTGAAGTTTCGATGAGTTGAAAATCGGCTGCTCAGTTGCATTCAGATCCGACTCCTTGCAAAAAGTAAAAACTTCGGAGTGCAGCAATTCTTGACCTTCTGACTTTCCCCCACCGTTATTATATGCGTAAAATACTAGAACGTCGAAGCTATGAGCCGAAATCTTTGTTAAATTCTCTAGATAGATACCTACATCCAGTGGTGTGTGCAACTTTGCCAGAAGTCGTGTGTAAATGGTGAATTCATCTTTGACAAGTTGCTTATGGCGCAAGTAAGGAATAGGCTTCCGCGGTGAAATCATTTCGTACACGTTGTCATACTTGTATGCATTCCGGATCACTATTGTACCCAACAAAACTGCGTACATGAAAACCCTTAGCCATCCAATTCCGTGGTGTCGCGATCTTAAAGGGTCGCCCTGCTCAACTAAAATGATGGACGCCTTGAGTAGCACCTCACAATTTATGGATAATCGACATGATTTAGACTCTCTTATGTAAGCATTGAGTCTCTCCGCATTGTGAATTAGAAACGGGGTGAGCAGCACAAAAAATACAACAATGCAAACCCAGGTTCCTGCATCAAAAATGCTGAATAACTCCCGGAACGCCAGTGGCTTTACTGGTGGAACTCCACAACTCACAAAGCTCAGTGTTTCGGCGGTGTAATTAAATGTTGGATTGGTAAGTGTGGTTGGGCGCTTTGTACTATGAAGAAATTTTATTTTTAGCGCGAATGCCATCTTCAGCAATTGCGCCACTCTGTTCCTTGAAGAATTTGTACTTGCGACCTTTGATTTGCGACCAACAGAACAAGCCATTTCAATCCCGTCGCTGGCTACAAAGGTATGGTTTGTTGGGACAACGATGGATAGCATATTGATCATAGAAATGAAGCCATAGGTTGACTTCAAATTGTCGCGAAGGACTTTATGAATTATGT
The DNA here is from genome assembly GCA_027743745.1 of Alloscopus bannaensis. Taxonomy (NCBI): domain Eukaryota; kingdom Metazoa; phylum Arthropoda; class Collembola; order Entomobryomorpha; family Entomobryidae; genus Alloscopus; species Alloscopus bannaensis. The sequence goes on from JAHZMW010000313.1 coordinate 10,194, forward strand.
TGTAATTTTTTAGGTCTTTTAAATCACACAATTGCTGCATCTGCTCCACTTTGTTAAGGTCATCCAAAAAAGTGTTTTCTATGGTTATCACTTGATTCACGTATCTTTCAACTTCATACACTTTCTGAAGAATTGTAGGAAATGTGTCCCCTAAAACACTGGAACCTACCACAGTGTCGTCTACAACGGTGTCGTCAATAACATAACGCATATCAATAATGCGTCCAACAGTGATGTCACCCGTCATGACTTCAGTCACGGGGCAAACAAAAATCAAAGTTGGGAAAAAGTTGGGATTGAAATTCAGCGTTTCGGTAACTTTGATAATGTCGTCCGGTGAATGCGTGTGAGGCGTTACAATGAGCTCTACTGCCGCGGATGTTGTAATAGCTTGTGGAGTAAAACCGCCATATTTATATAAACTTCCAAAAACGTTCGCTAGGTCGATGGGGATACTTCGTAAATTTTCTCTCTCATTCCAAGGCGCGGTTTGTTCACACTCTTCGGAAGATGTGCACATTCTACGGATCAATACAGCGATTCAATGTTCAAGCAAAATTATCCAATAATTTTAAGGATATTGGGATTTTAATTAAAATATGGATAAAATATTAATTGTTATCTGACCAATTTTTTTCGCTCCACTTTATCCTTTATATTCACCTTTTTTTTTATTAAATTGCTGTATTAACAAACTTACTCAAAGTTCCTACGGGCTCCTTTTGGTTCTCTATATATATAAGGAAATAAATCTACATGCACTTGACATCTCCATGGTTTCACATTTGTTGCAAATTTGAGAAAATCGAGGTACACACAGGAAGACCAGTCTAAGCCAGATTGATAAAAATGAGAAAGATCACATAAAGTGACGCTATCCACAATTTTCTCTGACACTGAAGGTTTTGCCGTAAGAATCCATCGTATTACCGTCTCGTTTACGTAACCTTTCCAAATTCCTAAAGCTGGCGTTAGTTCACGAAAAAGTACAGGAAACGGAATCGGTTCAAAATTTACTTCCGCGAAAGTTCGAAAAGTGATGTGCACAAAGCAATCTTCGAAAAGATGGAGGTAGTCGTTAAGATTAACGACATTAATTGAAGCGAGTGTTCCAAACTGGAGTGTGTTGGAAGTTGTTAATTCATTCAGTAATTCATTGTTCGGACCTGACACCAGGAGTAATCGAGGGGCAGTAGGTATGTTTCTATTCCTGCTAAGAATTTTATCAGAAAGCTTGGACGCGAATCCGATTTTTGAAAATGTAAATAAAATCACAATGGGGCCCAGAAGCGAAACCATGGTGACGAAGTTAGGTATGCAGTAAGAAAACAGGGTCTGTTCTGCATGAACGGTTTATTCAAATAGTTTGATTGCCGAAGCTATTGCTGAAGCAGAAACCAAAAATCGAATGAGTAGCATTAAATAAGCAGGCACATGGATCAGATTCGTGTTATACCAAGTAAAGTAATCACATTACAGTATCATAATAATAAAATTTAAATGAGGGTAAACCACGGTGCTGGAAGAATAAGCTAAATTGAGTGGTTTTTCTAATTTTATTTATTCGATTCGACCAGCCTTGTGTGAATTGATTTTTAAAATAAAGCCAGCCCGTAAATTCATATTATACCATCCAAGTTTATATAACCAACTTTGTGAGAGAAGGCAAGTGAGAGGTATTTAACTGCAAAATAGTATGACGGGGTTACTTGAAACATAAAATTCGAATTCAATAAGAAACTGGTCATTTTCAGCCAAATCTGAACAAAAGCTGATATCTGATATTTTTTTGTATTTCACGTAATAATTACCGCAAAACATTATTAGGTGACCCAAAAACATATGCGATGCATATGAGTGTAAGGATACTTATAAACATGCTCGATCAGACAGGACGTTTATTCGGTTGTTTGTAGCTTTCCTTTGGGCACTGACTTCCTGTCAATCTTAATGTTGAATTAGATTGCGATTTGTGCTACAGATCCTTGTCTTTCTAACTATTATACAGATTGACTTCTATTAGTCGTGGTTACTAAATGTTTGTCTATTCAAAAATGTGATTCTGACTGGCACAATACTTTTGATTAATGTATGTGTTAGTTTATTAAATCGAATTCAATTCACGTTGAATAATGTGAATAACAATTATTTTAAAGTACTGGACAAATCCACACACTCAAATATAAACATTAACATATCAAAAATATATTGGAGGTTTTCCTGTATACGGGATACTCACGAACAATAAATTGCTTGTTTTAAAATTTAATTTACAATTAACTCACGCGTCGAATTATAATTTTTGTAACAATTATTGTAGCTGGACTATCGAACTATATTATTTGAGCTTAAATTTATTTTAAATATGCATAACTTTCTAGAATTACTCACACTTGCAAAAAGTAAACAGTCATTTAAATAAATGGGAAACACGACTTGAATCACAATTTTCAAACTTTTGCTGAATTATTATTCAATTAAATCTTATATTTAAAAATATAGCCCAACACAATTTTATTGGATTTTAGTTTGAATCTTTGCATTTTCGTGTGACAGCCCAATGCCGACCACAAGACGGGCTTTCCTCCACGCTCTCATTTTGCCCTAAGAAGCTCACATCATTAAAGTATTTATGGATATTTGCCATGCCCACTTCGACTTTTTCTCTGAGCTTATTAAGGTATTTCGAGCAATCAATAAAAACTACGTTGCTGTCGTCTCCGTTTAGACAGGTCTGTGTCATGCACATTTGGAAAGGAGCCGTGTTGCAATGAGAATAGGGTCGGAAAAAGAATGCTCTTTGTCGCAATCCCTGTGTAAAGTGTTACGAGTGATCGATCTTTGGCCATTAACCTCTTCATACTGCGTCCTATTTGAAAATATGGTTTGCAAACACGAATCCTCTAATATTTGAATACTACCAATGTGTTTTAGTATTTTGCCCTGTCATTTCGCTGTCAAAAGACACATTGAAATATTTGAGGGACCTGATCAGTTGGTAATTGTTCTGGTTTCGGAACAACATATATCAAGTACTACATCCATTTATAACTACAAACGTATATAATTTCTAATATGAATGTTTTCAATTTTTGAACGTCACAACATAAATTGTTCAGCGGTTCGAGAGCCACCACGACATCTGAGATGTGCATAAAGGCTTACGATGACTGGAAAATTGAACAAGCTTAAGTTTCCAGTCATCTGATGCCCCGAGAAATCCCACACAAAGAGTAGAGGACAAGGAAAAAAAAATCACAAAGATCCGCAAACGTATCTCCATCAAATTCAGAGAGGTAAGCCTTTAGCAGACACAATAAATGAAAGCAGAAAAAGGACTCATTTTTGGTTTGAATGTTAGTACACAGATTTTGTCTAGTACTTTTAATTAATTGTTATTCACTTTTAACGTGAACTGAATTCGTTTAATTAAAATTAAAATTCATCAGTTTGTGTCAGTTAAATTCCTATCATCGAATTGAGAAAGTTTACTAGCCGTGACTAAGAGAGGAAGCATCATAATAGCTGGAAGAGAAAGTCGAGAATATGATTTTCAGCTTCCTCGATAAAAAAGTTTGCAAGTTTTATATACTTCTACTTTATACGTATATAAAACTTGCAAACTTTTTTATCGAGGAAGCTGAAAATCATATTCTATATATTATACGGAAAATAGAGTCTTATGTGAGCACATGCGAACGATTTTCTAATGCCATAAATTTGTTGGCATGAGATTTTGTACTGCATTTTCCATCCTAATAGTGAGCCTGGCCAAAGTTCTATGAATTAATCTTAAAACATTTAGTAGCACGAAGCGTTTATGATAAAAAATATGCTGTAACAATACGAATACACAAATAGTTTTAAATATTACTTTTATTTTCGTTGAGAAGTATTTGTACCATTTATTTTTCCATGTCCAATACGCTATTTATAATAAGCTTTGTTGTGTATATTTATAGTTGCTATACGTGCAGCTTAAGTAAGTACTTAATTTTATGTTTCATACCAACCAACTGAAACACGGGTAATTCTAGGCATGTCAGCGGGAAAATAACAAAACTGGATAAAATGAAACTCAGACTTAAAATAGTTTTTGTATAAGAAAACCTTCCAATTAATTAAAAGTTCTTTGGTTTGAAATTTTTTACTGTAAAAGAAACATTTTTGCAGCATATATAAAGCCAAATGATTATGCGTTTGTCATATATTAATTTTATATGAACATAGATATAGGTGAGTTTTTGCTATACTGTCCACTTTCCCATTGCTTTAATTTTCGTTTTTACCACTTTTTCTGTTTTCCAAATTGTCAATTTTGAAAAGAAGGGGATAAAAAAAATTAAACGTGTCTACGTTTACCATGTGCTGCAAAAATTGTGGCTATAGTTACTGTATTTTTCCTAACATTTATAGATATTTAAACAAGCAAAACCTCTTTTGTCATACGCCTCTTTACGATAGTTTGCACAGTGTAGGAACAGTTCTCTACTAGATTGCTGTGCACAAGTTATAACATTAGCCAACCCATACCTAAGACAATAAAGTACAATATGTAACACATAGTATACCTGTCGACTAACTACCTCAACTAAAAAACAAATGCATCCCAGACCCAGCCCAATCAGAAACGTTGCAAATATTACGACCACATTCCCAGCCATATCCGGCACCTCAAGCTTGGTCGCTGTATTATCATACGGCAAGAACTCACCGGAAAGCATTTCGCCCCACCAATCAACAATTCCTGTTGTACTCAACTGCCACAGCTTCTTCGCAACCGACACTGTAACCCATTGGGACAAAAAAATTGTCCAGAAGCTTTCTGCAAATGATTCTTCACCGACAGACAACGCATTTGATCCCTCAACCGCCACAAGTTTGGCAAATTTGTGGCAAAGCTTTCTTGGGAGTACAATCGCTGTTTGACTGCATTTATCAAGTTCTTCTAGCAGTTTTCTATTCTGCATGAAGTTAACCTGAGACCAATTACTTTTAATTACTTTCAAATCCGCGAATGGATTCAGCATCTCAAGCACGTTTGGATGGACCTTCGAAGAATTGAAAACCGGCTGGTCAGTTGCATTCAGGTCTGACTCCTTGCAGAAGTTAAGGACTTCAGAGTTCAAATAATTTATCCCACGTACCAGACCACCGGTCTTGTAGTCGTAATACACATATATTCTGAAGCTATGAGCCGAAACCTGTGTTAAATTTCCCAATTTGATACCAACATTCAATGGCGTGTTTAACTTTGTTAGTAGTCGTGTGTAAATGGTAAATTCATCTTGTACAAGTTGCTCATGGCGCAAGTAAGGAATAGGCTTCCGTGGTGAAATCATTTCGTACACGTTGTCATACTTGTATGCATTCCGGATCACTATTGTACCCAACAAGACTGCGTACATGAAAACCCTTAGCCATCGAATTCCATGTTGTTGCGACCTTAAAGGGTCGCCTTGCTCGACGAGAATAATGGACGCTTTGAGTAGCACCTCACAGTTGATTGATAATCGACATGATTTAGACTGCCTTATGTAAGCATTGAGTCTGTCCGCATTGTGAATTAAAAACGGGGTGAGCAGCACAAAAAATACAACAATGCAAATCCAGGTTCCTGCATCAAAAATGCTGAACAACTCTCGGAACGCCAGTGGCTTTTTCGGTTGAACTCCACAACTTACAAAACTCAAACTCTCGGCTGTATAATTAAATGTTGGGCTAGTGAGTGTTTTGGGACGCCTTGTACTATGACGGAACTCGGTTTCTAGCTGAAATGTCCTTAACATCGCTCCAGCTACTCCGGTTACTGCAGAACCTACACTTAAGCGACCATTAAAACATATCATTTCGGGTCCACCATTGGCAACAAAAGAATGGTTTGTTGAAACAACAATGGCTAGTACATTAATCATAGAGATTAAACCCAAGGTCGATTCCAAATTGTTTCGAAGTACGTTATGAATAATGTCGTAGTTTTTTAAAACTCTCAAATCACACAATTTCTGCATCTGTTCTAGCAGAACGCGGTTATCTAAGAAGGTGTTTGCTATATTTATCACTTGTTTCATATTGCTGTCTACATGATTGGCATTCTTACGTATGTCAGAAAGCGTGTCTCCAATAACGGATACGCCAGCGAGAGTACCCATTACAACAGAGTCACCAATTATATAGCGCATATCGGTGATACGTCCAGTTGTGATAGAGCCTTTCTTGACTTGGATAACTGGACAAACTAAAAGCAAAACTGGGAAGAAGTAAGGATGTTGCTTCCAATTGTCGGTAATATGGATAATGTCCTCGGGTGTGTGCTCGTAAGGCGTCACAATGAGCTCTGCTGTAGGGGAAGTTGTAATGGCTTGTGGTGTAAACCCACCATATTTATATAAATTTCCAAAAGGGCTTACTAAATCCATAGGTTTCCCACGTAAATGTTTCCTCTTATTCCATGGAGCGTTTTGTTCACATTCTTGCGAAGATGTACACATTCTACGGATTAATACAACGGTTCAATATTGAAACAACGAAATACATGATTTCGCTGAATATCTTTTGGGTTCTTTTAAAGATACACACCGAATAGTCAATTTCATCTCGATGAAAGCAGGTTGTCAAACAAAATTTTTTTGTGTAATTGAACTCACAGTAAAAGTATCATGAGGTGACTCGGTGATTTTGCTGAAATCGCCACCATTTGTAAACATCCATACGATTAAATATCCTAAACTAAACTATTTTTTGAGAAATTTAATTTTGAAAGTTGCATTGGACCGTATATGGTACGCTCTGTGAATGCCAGTTATTTAGTATTTAACCAAAATATTTAACTTCACCCAGTTAAATATTTAGTTTAACCAAATCTTAATTGTAATTTGAACAAATGAAAACTAAATCATTCCTGGTTTGCATAGACCATTTTTTGTATTTTTTAAAATTTAATTGACAAACTTTAGTGTTTATATTAGGAAAATTTGTTGTCGTTCATTGAACCGTTGTAGTAATCGACTTACTCATAGGCCTTATCGGCTCCTATCGGTCTTTTGTATATATGCGGAAATAAATCTACATGCACTTGACACCTCCAGGGTTTCAAACTTGCTGTAAATTTAAGATAATCCAGTTGTCCACAGTAGGCTATTCGAGAGTGAGATACATACAAACGAGAAACGTCACATATTGCTTCCCAAATATAGTTTCGATCAATAATCTTTTCTCGCACGGTAGGTTTCCCTGCAACGATCTGTGCACTTAGAGTCTCGTTATAATGTAAGTTCCAATAGAAAAAAGAAACCGTCAGTTCACGATGAACTATAGGGAATGGAATGGGTGCAAATTCAACTAATGCGAACGTGCGGGACGTGACGACAACAAAACAATCTTGGAAAGGGTGGAGGTAGTCGTTAAGATTGACGACGTTAACAGGAGAGTGGATTGCAAATATTCCGCCGTACTTGTAAGTTGGTAATTCGTCCAGCAATTCTTTGTACGGACCTGTCACCAGGACTGTCTTTGAGGCAAACAGTGTATCTTTGTGTCTGTTGCGGATTTTATCAAAAAATTTTGACGCCAAACAGATTTTTTGATATGCAATGAAAATCAATGTGAGACGCAAAAACAAAGCCATCGTGACGAAAACGTTTAGCTGTATGAAAACAACGTCAACTCTACAATAATGATTACAATATGTCGATAGCTTTTTTGGTTTGCTGTTGTCGAAATATAATCGGGGAAAAGGCTACGAATGGGCTTACCCGAGGCTTATACTCAGCGTGAACATTTTTTTTATTGAAGCTGTGTTTTTTCAGTTAAATACGCTCTACTCTATGAAGTGATTACACTAAAAGCAGCATATTAATAAATGTTACATGAGATCATGCCAAACATTAAGCAAAAACAAGCCGAAGCTAGAGCGTTTGAGGTCTTGTATAAGGGAGTAATCGTGGCGGGGCGATCAACTCTAAAAAATTAATAGTTTTTAAAACGCTAAGAAGGATAAAGTTTCAAATTATACTTTTGCCAATGTCCTCATATATGTATGTGTTTCCACTCCATGTATAAAAATCTGGATTTGCGTGAACTTTGTCAGTATTGATAATGCACACGCAAGCATGATGAATTCTTTGTTTTCTTTTCATATGACCACTACATTTTGCTGTGGTTTCTCTCCAAAATTTACAACTTTTGTTAACAGTCCTAATAAACATTTACAACTTTTGATAAAGTTCCTCATTATATTACACCGACGACATGTTCCAAACGAACGGAGCAAAGATTTTTGTTTGTTTAAGGTCTTTTCATTGTTAGCATACTGATACTTCTTCCTCAGGTATCTTTCTCCCCAGCGAAGTACTTTCTCTGAAAACAGGAATTCACATATTCATATACACTGAATGTTTAATCTTAATCTTCCTCAATATCGTCTTTAAGGCAAACATGTTTTCTGCATGACAACGGTCACGGTGGCGGTGTCCCTAATTTCTGTGAAACACGCGATTACATTTTTCATCAAACATTCCAAACTATAATTGTGACCCAGAATACACACTTCGTGTAGGGTAAACATTGTCTACCTCACATAATCGTGTCTTGGACCATGCTATGTGCGGAATGATGCATAAAAATTGTGAGCATTGACGAAACACTTTATAATGGCAAGGAGGTTAGAATCTGAAAAAGCGGATCTGAAATGCAGACATTTGTTCATTATTTATACAAAACCTGCTTTTTATTATTCTTGCATTGCAAATTTTAAATTTTTTAAAAGTACATTCGGCTATTAGAAGTTCACCGTCTTATTGCCCACATTGAAGCTATAGTCTGGATATATCTAAACCAAAACACCACTAATGAAATCACAATTAACATGAGTGTGCGTATGAATTACTGGAAAAATAACACTTGAGTGAAATACTTGTTGTGAAATCAAGCGAGCCGAGTTAGAAGTGAATTACCCTTCGTATTTACAAGAAACCCATCAGAATCTTCCTGGGAAGGCACGCAGACCTTGATACTAATGTCTCGTGTGGTTTTGAGTTTGTAATTTCTGGTTTACATATCACAGAATACATGTGCCACACGTCAAGTTAATTAATGCTCTCAAACGGGTATAATTGAATATCGTGATCGTGCGTAAACTTAATAGTGTTCTGAATTGCAATTTTGGAAAGCACTCTCGTTTATCGCAACCTCGATCAAAATTGTCTTACGGACCATCTTATTAACATTTTTAATCTGAGTGAACACTTATCGGTTTTCAAACTGATAACTAGTATTGCGGAACAAAAGCAGAAGCCACATCCTTGAATAATTCGTTTCCAAGAAAACCGCGAGTGTAGTGAATGCGAGTAAATTAAGTAGGCATTCCATTTTTTCGGATCATCAAACTTCATTAACCGTAATAAATGAAATTGTGACCTTTTCGATTTTGGATACCGCCCCTTGCAATCTACTTCCAGAAATTGAGAAATAAATGGTTGAAAATATTTATGAAAGAAAAAAATGAAAATACATGTCAGC
>JAHZMW010000314.1:0-22947 GCA_027743745.1 Alloscopus bannaensis
GCGTTGCATCGCATTAAGGGTTTGTGATCCAATTCGATCAAGTTGGCAGAAGCCATTATATATATGAGTCACTTTCCCTTGTCCTTCAAAGAAAAGTGTTTGTTAAGCTTTTCTCCCTTTACACACCAGAGGTTATCTTGTACCGAGTGTCATACTAAATTTTTCCCAAGTACCTGTCTATCATTAACCTCAAAGGCAATAAGACAATTTATATGCCAGGGCTAGAATATTAGAGTTCGGGCGAAACGCGATCGACACGAGCTAAGGTGAAAGGGCTAAGTTGCATGAATCGATGCAAATGTACACCTTTGTTGCATATACAGTTTACAGGCAACAAACGAAAGTCAGTCCATTGAAAGCACCAGGCAAGTAAGAACTACATATCTAGAGATTGCGTGTCCTCCTGATCTGGTCGCGTTATATTCGAGTAAATTATACTTTCAAAAATTACGAGGTGCAGTCATATCTAGAATAATTACTCATGCTTTCAGGGGCTTCATTCATAGGCTACAACTGGCTACAAGGTTTGTATCACAACAGAATTGAACAGAATGCGATCCGCTTCTTTGTTTTAAGTTTACGATCTGTGCACATACTCATATAAGTTCGCGTTCTACAGCGATGTTCACCCAGTCCAAACCAATGCTGTTTTAGCACTTTTTTACAGATAACATGAACTCTCTTCACTCTTTTTAAAAATTTGTAGTTAGAATTCTGAGGTTCATATCTTGGCTAGAGAAGCAAACAAAAATACTGCAAGTTTCATAGGTTTGGAGGTCCTGAAGTTAGTGTTGAGGATCGTACATTTTACATATACATTTATGCATACATGTTATTAGATATGTATGAATGAATTGAGCAGTTGATCATAAAATTCTAAATCAAACATAACGTCAATGCAAAATCACAAAAAAGTATAAGTTACTTAACCTGCCTTGATGTGTAGCCTTGCCTGATCAATCTTATTGCATTCACTTGTGACTTCGCTTATCCAGCATTTCAAATCTTTTTTAAAGTAAAGTATCTGAATTAACTATGCAGGTTGCTTCGATTCACTCACCGTGTTTCTTACCGTTTCACCGATGGCCAAGAAGAAGCCAACCGGAGAATTGGCTGACCGCTTGGTTGAGATAAACTGGAACAATGCAGATCCCGAGCCTGGGGACTGGATTGGGCTCTTTGACCACAAGCCCGAAGAGGGAATAGAAGATCCTCTTGAGACAATTAATGTTACGTTTACGAGAGGTATGATTCGAATCTCGCCAAATAGCTTACAAACGCCGACGATCTCCAAGTTGAATAAAACATTCCGATTCAATGGGAAATATCTTGAAAAGAGTGGAAGCATGGAAAATACAAGAATGCAATAATTCCTTATGTCTTAATGTATTCTATGTTACAGGTTATCATAAGACTGATTTTAGACTTGATAGGCCACATATCATGACCGATCAAAGTAGATGCCTGGGTTATTGGATAGCCTACGTCAGAGTTGAAAGTATCATTCAAAGCAATTGTATCTCTACATTTCCTAGGTGGATGCATGAATTGCGGTAGGCATTTTTTAAAAACTTTTTAACCATATCGGTTTACAATAAAACATTTATTCTGTATTGGTTTGTAATAGTAAAAAAAACATGTCGTCTGAATTAATTTTTTTAAATCATTGATTCCAGGGATGTGATAGGAGACGTGCCACTTCATTCGTGTACGCTTCCAGGCACGCACAACAGTGGAAGCTGGAAGGAATATGAAGGCGATTTAGGTAGAATTGAAGAATGCAATGTGCTAAATTAATAATAAGAATTGTTTTTGAACATTTATGTATCATTTATTGTATTTCAGATGTTTTTCAAAGGTATCTCATCAAGTAAGACATTCCTACTTTCTCCATATAAATACCCTTACTTAGGTATGTATGTATGTATGTATATGTCTTTTGTTTTATATAAATTTGATCACGCATTTTATTTTAGTCAAGACGAGTCCGTCTACAGACAACTTGTGCACGGAGTACGGTACTTGGATGTAAGAGTTGGTTACTACCCCGCATCTCCTGATAAGTTCTGGATTAATCACAACTTTTACCGGATACGTCCGCTGACAGAGTTTTTACGAGATGTGAAGCAATTCGTCGATGAAACTCATGAAATTGTAGGTTTTCACATATACGAATTATGCAATAATCTACAACTCACATGTTTTAATTAATATAAAACCTACTTAGGTGATACTAGACTTTCACCGTTTTCCAGTTGGATTCGTTACGGATGGAAGACATGCGAAATTAGCTGGTATGTGGAATGCAAATAATTACTCCAAGGAAATTAAAACCTGCTATTAAACACCCAATAATATCTGCTATGTAAATACAGAGTTCCTCAAGACGGAGCTAGGCGAGTACGCGACGCCTAGCTCGTTATGGCCAAATGCAACTCCTAACGAAATTTGGGGCATCGGAAGGCCTATAATCTTATCATACTCCGATCCAGAGACAGCTCAACAGTATCCTTTCTTATGGCCACCACTGCCACAGGTAATTTGTTTTTTACTGTTAAATTCGTATTCTGATTAGGGAAACTAAACATTTACAACACGGTTCTGTTAACAGGAATGGGGTGATAAGCGTACCCTGCCTGACCTGAAAAGCTTCCTTCGGAGTGCGCTTCAGCGTCGCGGAGCTGGAAACCAGTTGTGGGCAGCTATGGCAGAATTTACTCCTAAACCCTTGGATATTGTTCTCAGACCAACCCAGGGGCTGAGAAATATGGCTCAAACAGTCAACATTCCAATGACATTTTGGTATCAAGACAGATCGTGGTACGCACGATCGAATATCATCGCTACTGACTTTTTTCTTGGTAACAACATTATACAAACGAGCATTATTGCCAACTACAAAGGTGTTAAATGCGCACGTTAGTACAACTAAATAGTTATAGGATTCCCTCGATTCAGTCAACAAACAAGTTTATTATTTTGTTTTCAGTTTTTACAATATGTTGAATAAGTTTCTATACTCCACTTCTACCGCACTCATCCTTTTCTTTCATTGAAATCATTCATGCGTTTCTTAATCTTTATGCTTGCTGGTATGTTACGGTACTTCAATTATATATAAATAATGGTACACGTATATTAACATAGTATTTAATAAAAAATCACGACAACTCAGGGCTCACGTCAAGAAATAATCCTTCAAGCGATAAAATGTTCTATAAGATGTAGTCCAATTCGTAACGAATATACTCATTCTTAGGATCGTTTGGTACTCTGGGATATCCAGCAACCAATGCATCTTGACCACCGATATACAATGAGTTATAAATTTTCCAGTACACATCTCTGACTTTCCGCGCTGGATGAAACAAACCCTGCAATACATACAAAGTAAAGGGTACTTGGTAGATACTTTTCACAAACGTGTAAGAATTATAATTAGTAAGAATTAGAGGAGTAGTGCGATATGTGTTACCTGCAAAGCATACTGAAGAATTTTCATAGGTCCTAAAGCAACACGCATGCCTTCTACTGAATCCATGAACGCTTGCACCAGATGAGGTGATGTTTCAAATATATTCGGCCACACATAATTTAACAGATGCACCAGTGCATCCTCGCAGCCAAAACCGTACACTCCCAATGCGAGATGCTTAATTGCCGCGCAGGCAGTCTGACGATGGACCAAATCTCTGAGAAGATATAAAAATATTAATAACAACAATTTCAAACATACAAATCAACACAGAAACACTGCTTCACATACCGGTCCATCAGTGCATCCTCCAATAAGGGGGTGACAGCATACACATAATCCTTAGCCATCTCACCGATATACTCAAACAAGAATGACAGCGACTTCAATACGCCATTCTGAACATTTAATTCTGGAACACGATACTCATTCATCAACGCTGGCAACACTGTGAACGGGGAGCAAGTTTCCGCAACAATAGCCAGTGCAACTGTTGTGCAGACACGATTCTGACGCTCCTGCACACGCAAATTAGCCAGCAGCACATGTGTGACGTCACTGGGCTGTAATTTTAAAAATTATAACAAAATGGTAAAATGAAACCAACCGGAAATAATATTACTATGTAGTTCATAATTTTTTAGACAATCAATTAACTTACAAAATCAAAAAAGGGCGCTTTCAAAATGTGATCCTTCCTATAAATGAAAAAGCAGTGCAGTATTTTTTAAACTTACCTCATTAGTTTGCTCTTGGAAAGCATAAAGAATACCATCAATCAACTGTTCTTCTAATCGAGAGTCGATATCTGCTGCTCCAAGATTAGCCATGATTTTCTCGATTGTTTCAACGACCATTTTTCTGTACGTTTCGTTTTCATCTTTCAAATCGTCAACAATACGATTAATTATTTCGGATGTCCCAACTTTGTTTGCTATCTCTACAGTCGTATCGACTAGTTGACGATAATTGCGCTTGTCGAGAGCCATTCTATGATTCCAAAAATGCTTAAAAAAGTGAGGTAATATCTCGTCCTTTATGTATTGAGGCTCTACACCATCCGTTGCACAACATTGCTTCACCACCTGTAATTTAAAAAAAATCCATTTTATTTTTAACAAGTCATACTCAACTTTAACAGTAAATCAATTGTTGCAAAATATTACCTTCAAAACAATTTTTTTCATTTCTTCATCGGGAGACTGAAACTCTCGAATAAGAATCAACATTACTTCTCGCGTATAGTAATTAGCGTATTCGGCATCCATAAGTGGAATCAAGTATCCGATTGCTTTCAAGAAAGCAGCCAATCCCTACACAAATTCAAAAGACACGTAAAGTTTCATGTTAAATAAAGTAAATTTAAATCGTCACAACTCGTATTAACTCCTTGCTAAAGCTTACCTTCCCCCTGTAATTTCGAATACCTTTCCACAAAGGTTTCAAGACAGAGTCAAAACTTTCGATGCCGTAAGGAGTTGCAGCTTCAGCCAATGCCGCGATTGCTAGAGCAGTAATTGTCCTAACTTTCTGCTGCTCATCCACAAGACCGTGCTCAATAATTTCGACAAGACTTTTCAAGTGTGGCAGAATAGCACATCCCATTAGTATGGATATTTGTTGAACGATCTTGATGCCCGTGTGCCTAGCTTGCCAAGATTTTTTACTTTTGCATACGGCCTTTAAAAACGGAAGTAAGGAAGGTATGCCCAACGCAGACGCCACCACAGCAAACGCCCTTGCCGTTGTATTTCGTACGAATCTATAAGAAACAAAATTACAATATTTTCAGAAGCCTGTCACCAATAAACAATATCAATATACAGGTATTTATGTTCAACCACTTACTCGTCAATGTTGTCAATATCGGGTCTCATTGTGGAAATCATAGTTGCTAATCCTGCAGCTTTAGCCAAGTTAGAAATGATTTCTCTTCCTTCGACACGGGCATAATAATCTTCATCGATAAGAAGTGGTTCAATGACCACAAGAATCTACAGCGAAACCGAAATAAAAGATATATATATATCATGTTTGGAACAAATTTTTCCCCGCAGCCTGACAGTTTTATATACGGTAAAAATATTAATTACCTTATGCACATACGGTCGAACCAGATCATCCAATTTGTACAAAACTCGATCAATCACTTTCACTAGTAAATGACGCTCTTGATCTTCAAGAGTCGGAGACATCAACAACGGTAAAATCTGATTGAACAAAGGTCCGGCTCCAAATTCTCGAGACTAAAAACACAAATGTCAGACCAACTTAAGAAAACAGTTCTGAGTTCTTGTGAAGTAAATAAATCTTGATTAAAAAGTAACCTTGTCTGTAATTTGCCGCAAAGCTGATTTCCGCATAGGTGGAGTGCCATTCTTAATCTTCAACAAGAGCTTCATGATCTTTCGCTCTTTTTGCTCATCTGGGCTTAAGCTTTCTTCATCAACATCTATAAGCAGCTTGTCAAAATACTGTGCATCCTCGGGCTTAAGAAAAGGCAAGTTTCCTCCCTTTGGTTGTGTGTCAATAAATTTAGCCGACTTTTCTTCAGTCTGAATGAAAAATCCTTGAGGAGTTCCTGCTATAGGTGTAGGTGTAGCTGACAATTTTCTGGCTGGTGTTCGAATCGGTACGTAGCCTACATAGAACAATGGATGTGTTATTATAAAGTTGAAACATACTATGCCACTATGCTTTCAATGGAAATTCAATGAATTTCTTCTGAATTACTTTGAAGCAAACCATTCAATATAATTAAGGACTTAATTTTAAAAAGTTTCATGTACCTGCTGGAGGTGGAAGTACTTTGTATCCTGGCGGGAACATTGAATCTAGTTCATCATCGGACAATGGTCTGTTTCTTTCGTCAATCTCTTTTTCCCATCGGTAGGCCTGTAACTGCTCTGGCGTCATTTGTAATAGTTGACCTAAGCAAAGGGACAGATATATAATTTTTAGAATATTATTCACGAGTCAGTGATAATGGAATCAAATGCAGTGCAGCTAAATGAATTATCTTACTTGGTGAAGGTGTGGCCATGGCCATTGCCTTCGATCCCACTGGAGTAACGCCACTGGGCGTCATCATGCTAGGTGTGTGAGGTGTCATCGGTGTTGCTGGTGTTTGCGGAGTCATTGCAACAGCTGGGGTCTCATCCCAACGACTCTTTCGCTTGCTAGCCGATGGAGTCGGTGTCTCCTGAATGATGTCTACAGCTTCCCGAAGAACCTTGGGGGTTTCCGCCCAGCCACTATTATGACCTGGTGTTTCTCTTTCAGTTTTTGGCGTTTCATCCCATCGATTTCTGCGAACAGAAGCTCCACGACTCTCAACACCTGGTGTTGCATGTCCCGGTGTCATATGAGCTGGGGTGGGATCCCACATATGCTGGGTTGCAGGAGTAGCACCCGGAGTTTCGCTGCCTGCGTGTCCGGGGGTGGCGTCCCATCCAGTATGCCCAGGAGTCTACAGAAAACAGAGTGTCTCAAATTAATACGAACAAGTCATTCACAAGACTGTTCAAACGGGAAGTTGTCAACTAAGCTAACCTCTGCAGTTTCCCATGACGGCTTCTTCTTCACAGGAATAACGTTTTCATCTGGAGCAGTCTGGTCCCACCGACCCCTCTTTTTTGTGGTGGCAGGTTTGGTCGAGTCACCGTTTACAACCGGAATTAGTGGACCATCTTTGGCTTTTTCTCTTAACCGTTTTGCAACCTGTGAAAAAGACACAGACGTAATTTTATCAAGTAAATCATTTAAAAATGCGTTGCTCATTACTCAATTTGAAAGACTTACCTCTCGTTCTTCGGCTCGCAGCTTTTGCTCGAGCATAATATCACTAAATTGCCTATCATTGACACCGGGTGTTTTGCCACCTAGATTAAAAAAGCCAACAAAAACTTTTCAGTATAAATACATATAAAAAATGAACTCTATCAACTTCCCTTCACAAACACAAAATTAAAATCATGACACACTACATAAAATTATCAAAAAGTTACCGAAACCTGATGCCGCTCGTAGATTAAGTAATGACATTAGGTATACCCATATTTCTCACATTAGAATGCGATACATTGAAAAGCAACGTATGCTATGAATTTATTTTGCAAACAATTGAGTTCGTAATGCTCGAGTTTACAATCCCCCAAAATCAAACGGGCAGTGAGAAATATGCGTTAATTAGCATGGAGTTACGTACGTTGACTGGAAGTCCATATACACAGCCCCCAACATCACGAACGGAGTTCGCAGGGGCTATGAAGGGCAGAAATGGTCTCGCAAATCTATAAGTTCACCTACAAATAATCGCTTATTAGTAACACTCGTGTAGCACTCACACACAACTCGTTCATTCTTTCTAAGGTCTAGAAGTCTAACAGGTGTTTGCGGATTGTCCGTCACAGATCCTCCTTCCGCATAATGCAACTTACCTTAAGTTAGGAACGACAACCTGATGAATCCCGAAACCTCTAACATTTTCAAATCTGCAATGAGTATGGAGAGGGGAGTTTTAGAAATAGAATGTTGCTTCTGTGGTCGTAAATCGAATAGCAGATGAATTAGAATGAGCCGATCAGACTGATCGGATCAGTCATTCCAAAGCTGTTACAAAACAAACTGCGAATATGAACCGTGTCTCCCACTTACTTTGCGGTTCGTCTGGTGAGTATGACGCGGACCAGGCAAAACTCGATTCAGACCAGCAGGAAGAATGATTTTTCATTCCAATGACTCTTCAATTATGTTTCGTGATTTTCGACCTGAGCAAACATCTATGTTCGGAGTTCTGAAATACCATGTAAAAAATTGCTTTCCTACAAGATCAGTCGGAGTCGCATTAACGGTTCTATGCTGTTAAGAAATGTATTACTCTTTAAAATGATATGCAATCCTGCTTCAAGTAGGCTGCCTCTGAGCTGCCATACACGATATATGCCTATATACCTATCAAGACTCATTCATCCAACGACATTCACACACTCATTCAGCCAGACTTAACTCAAACGGCATCAACACATCATTTCCAAGATAATAAGATACACTCTAATAGACTTTTCTCCTAAACTAAATCTACTTAACACTACAGAACAAACAATGAAATTAAAACACAAACCATCAGCAAAGAAATCCACCCTCTCCGGGGACATGTACAACTTCGGCTGCTTCCTGATATACTCATTATGGCTTTGCCTTTCCGCAATTGTTGGCCTTTTATGCGCTGCAAATGGATCATGATCGCTTTCCGCCTACAATATACAAGAAAGAATTTGTAAACTAACTTGTGTAACACTATATTGTCCTCCTTGCGGCAAAATAAATGCCACATCGAATCCGTTGAGTAAACAACTAGAATCTCAACAATATATTACCTGAGGTATGTCCTTCAGAACCGACAACGGAGCGGTGTAATTCGGCCTGGCACGCCCCTGAATTGGATTAGAGTCATAATCGTCGTCCTACAAAATATAAAACATTTTTCAGTCAGAAACATTTTTTCGTGCATTGGATAACATTAAATGAGAACTAACAGTTTCGTAATCGTGCTTATAAGCCGTACCTCAACATCTTCATTTGGCGCAATTGAATCGTAGTAGCCTTCAAATTTGCTTCGTGACTCATAAATGTCTGTGTCAAATTTACCGGACTCGCCAAGTCCTATTCTCTCTGCATCTGGAACGTCGACAGTCACTTTTTTCTTGGACTGGAGCTCTTGAGCGTGTGCTTCAATTTCTATTAAAAAATCAAAATTGGGAATGCGTTATGAAGTGAGACACATATGTAGTTCACTAAAAAAAACGTTGCAACAGAGAAGTGTAAAACGAAATTCAACTTCATGCCTAATGTAATGTAATGTCAAATGTGGCAAAATATAAAATTATTAATTGAGTACCTTCTCTGGTCATCCGTGGTGCCGACATTTTGGGTAAGAGTTTCTTCAACTCTCTGACAATGTCTTAGAAAGAAGATAGGACTGAGCGCACTATCGTCCGTGGGTTACCTGCAAAAATATTAATTATGACTACGGTCAGACTTCAATGCAGATTCAATTCATTAAATTTTGAAACTGATTGGTGATTGGGAAAACGAATGGAAACAATTTTGCTCCCATTTGTGTGTAGGCAGGACAAGGCGATACACCCAAATTGCAATCCTTTAAATGTCTTTATGTCACTGGTTATGTATGGTGGACACAATTCACGTTTCTAAAAATAGTGAGACGATCAGATCGAAAATTGATTGGAAATTTAGAAGATTATTTAGACTCCTTCCATATTGAAGTGGAGTGCTTCCGCTTTTCTACTGCTACATTTCATATCGGAGTTGTCGAGTAGCATGTCAAGTGAAATAACTGGAAAAAATCCTACTTTAACTGAACATCTATTCTATCTATCTACCTAACCAGTGACCAGTTCAATCTACACGCAACCAAATTCTACCGATTGCCGAGTTTAGTTATTCAGAGTTGTCAATTGGGAAAAGTGAGTTTCGTCAAGTGGCGGAGTACAAGTGATTAAACGATAAATCCACTACAAACGCAACACTGATGGTAGAAAAGGGGTTTCCCAGTAATTTACATATATCGAGCACATAAACCAAAATCATGTCAATTTTTTCTTACCTTGGCCTTCCAATCCCGTCCACCACCTGATCCTGTTCAAAAACAATACTCCTTGTGAGTACTCACTGAATACTAATGACCAACCGAAGAACTAGAATACCAGAATCTAGCAGATGTCAGGCCCTTTTTAAAAAGAGTAACAGCTAAACTTCACAACAATCTGGCAATTATAAAAAATTTCACTAAAAACTCGCCCTTCCTCCGGACACCTGACCTCGATTACTTTCACGACGACGTACGCGTATTTACCTATCAATAGATGCGTATTTGTAACCACTCACTCACCGTTAAAAACCCTCCCACATTCCGTCACTCACCCATTGCCATTATTGACAATCCTTTTTAATTCCAATTTAAAAACAATTTAGTAGTTCAAAACAAACCACAACATCCACTTCACTCAATACAAGTAAGAAGACGAATGGAATCGTGTATTCAAAACAACGTCCGTGAGAGAATTTAGTTCACGACGACATCGATTCTTGTGGATGTGCACACAAGATAACTCTATTCATAAAAAACAGCATTCCCCTACATAGATGTGTATCACTTCAACCAAAACCTTCAATACACACAAAAACATATAGAATCTGCCAGGCGAAGAACCGGCGTAGAAGAGTGCACGTCTGCCGGTGTGCAAGTCAGCGCCGCCCAGCCCCCCACACGTTGATTTACGCCTCACTCCTCTATTGTAGTCTGCTAAAACGAGCGTCTCGCACCAAAAGACCTTATATCAATGTAGACTTTAGGTGACGTGATTTAAACCATGTTATAGCTTGCAAGTGTTTTGCCTCCCGAGAATCTGTAGCTAATATTGTATTTTGGAAGGGACTTGTGTCCTCGACAACATGATCCTGATGAGTAATACGTAGAGGTCAGATAACGTATAACATTTATCAGTTTCCTGTCACCTCTCGTCAATAGCAAGTAGGAATCCAGGTGGTAGTTGGTAGTCAAGATTACTATTCCCTGCCAAATATTAAACAGCTCCGGAGGCATCGATTTTTTATTTTCAGCCTTGAGCCATACTCTAGTGTTATAAGGGAATCTCTTTTCTCGCACCTGCGCATAACAATTCCGGCTAAGGTGCGCTCATCAAATGTGTCATTCAAAATAGTGAAAATGTAGCATCAGTATTTGTTTAATAATTTAAACTATTTAATTATGATATTAGTAAATGTAGCTGAAATTAGTACAAATAAATTTTAAATGAAGTTACGACGACGTATTTTGTGAATGTATCCTTGCGTAGTGAATCTGCTGGCGTTTTGTGGAATCATTGAGCCTCCGGGCGGCGGTTAATTTAAACTCTCATTTTCTCTGGGAACCGGGGTTTAGTACACATGCAAACGAAGTAAGGCCATGTGTGTGATGATAAACGCTTTTTTACACAAGTTTCCAGCAGATCACAGTAACATTGTGGGTTGCTCTCGGTCGGTGGAACCTTTGTTATTGCATCATATTTACAATCTAGTCGAGATCGATCGTCCAAAACAAGAAATATCAACTGTTAAAAATTTACCAACCATTCGCTAGTTGTTTCAACGCTTTCAATCTAATCTGTCATTTCCGTTTTCGGTGACATCTCGAGTGGTAGAGGTAAGCTGCTGTAAATTATTATGTATTACTTTCTTGTCAGAATTTGTGCGATCAAAAATAAAAGCGTGGTAGTCGGAATATAACTGTACACTGTTTAGCTTAGGAATCGGGATGGTTTTGTGTATCTGTCCTTTGACTGCCAAACCGGATGTTTAATGTGTTTTTTTTCAGGAATAAGATTGAGGGGGTGATCCGTGGAGCTCCTGAGCCGGTGAATTAACACATTTCACAATGGCACAAAGCAAGCTAAACGATTTAGCTGGACGTTTGGGAAATAACCCCAGAGGATTAGGACTAGGATTGAAGTTGCTCGCTGCAGTTGTCGGCACAGCCTACGGGATCAATCAATCTATGTACACAGGTGATTACTCGTGATGAATGGATTTTTTCTGGCATTTCGTATGCATTTTGATCGCAAAAGTTTTTGTAAATCATTGCAGTGGAAGGTGGTCAGCGTGCCATTATTTTCAGCAGGCTTGGAGGGATTCAAAACGATATTTACACGGAAGGGCTTCACTTTCGGATTCCTTGGTTTCAGTACCCCATCATTTATGACATTCGTTCCAGACCACGGAAAATATCTTCTCCAACAGGAAGCAAAGATTTGCAGATGGTCAACATTTCCTTGCGTGTTCTCTCTAGACCCGATGCTTACAATTTGCCAATCATGTACCGGCAGCTTGGTTTAGATTATGACGAAAAAGTTTTGCCCTCAATTGTCAACGAAGTACTGAAAAGTGTTGTGGCCAAGTTCAATGCGTCTCAGCTCATTACACAACGTCAGCAGGTTGGTATAAGACAAATGAAAATTTGTCTGCACTTGCAGTTGTGTGGACAATCTGCCGACATGGGGTACCGGAGGAGATTTCAGTATACACGTGCCAGTAGCTGATGTAATTATTTTAGCTTTATATTTGTGTTTTGGATAGGTTTCTCTGCTGATAAGGCGAGAACTGACTGAGCGTGCTAAGGATTTTCACATAATCCTTGATGATGTTTCCATCACTGAACTGAGTTTCGGTAAGGAGTACAACGCCGCGGTTGAAGCCAAGCAAGTCGCTCAGCAAGAGGCTCAGCGTGCTGCGTTCGTGGTAGACAGAGCGATTCAGGAGAAGCAGCAGAAAATTGTTCATGCAGAAGGAGAAGCTGAAGCTGCCAAAATGATATCCAATTTCATACAATTAAATTTTATGATTACATATATATTATCCTTTTTTATTTTCAGGGAATTAATTTTATGCTTTGAAATGATGATAACGGGCAATTCCCTGACAGCTTCAGTACTCCTCACCGTAAATCTTGATGGTGGACTAGAGAAACTTAGTGCATCATTGTAAATGCGGTGGTACATGTGCTTTAGAATGACAGAATGTGTATATACGTTCTGGCTCTTTAGCACAATTCACGGAGTAACTGTTGTTATGATGGGCAGCTTTAGTAATCTGATCAATACAACTGCTTCACGCTTTATAATTATCTTGCTTTTGCGATCAATTTTGAAAACGATATTTTCCTTAATGCGATGTTTACTTGGGCGAAGCTATTGGTCAAAATCCAGGTTATTTGAAGTTGCGGAAAATTCGGGCTGCACAAGGAATTGCAAGGACGCTTTCACAATCCCAGAATAGGGTGTACTTGAACGGAAATTCGCTGATGCTGAATCTTAGCGATAAAGAATTTGATGGCCCCTTGGACAAGTTGGACAAGAAGAAGAAGGCGGCGTTTTAACAGTTGTCGGATGGTTTTTGCCTTTATACCGAATAACAGCATATTCCTTCTAGAAGACTTTTGTTAGTAGTCACTTGAGTAAAAATGTTGCATTTACAAGAAATACATTAAAAGTCCACCCAACGTATAAAAATATAATGCAGATAATCATAACTTTGATGATAGAATTACTTGTAAAGTCTTATTAGTATCACGGAGTCAGTTTAGCGAGATTGAATAATAAATAAATGTGGACAACCAACTCTCAGTGTATTCGTAACAGTATTGATTTTTATTACTCTTTGGTACACCGGAATTACTTTTGTCCGTGACAAGATTTACAGCTACAGACACAGATTTGCATGCACAATTATACCTTCTAGTTAAGTTGTACTTTAGATATCCAGGATAGTCTCATTCCTTGAGGTGGCAGTGAGGAATCCATATGTCAACAAATATTTGGTCTTAAGTAGTTTAATAGGCAGTGTTACTTGTGCTCGTCACATAGTGTAGCCTACCTAACCTTCCCTGGATGATTTATCCATGTATCAGGCAGTTTTGTTGATGTTTGTTTAGTAAGGACGTTTAGTAAATGGCTTTCTGCACGCAGAATATATTGTACCAATTTGACATACGCAGAAACATAGAGGTTGACGGGTTGGTTGATGTTAACTTGAGTATACATTCCAATTGAAGTTTTTCAGAAATTACATTACGTTAACCCTACATAATTCATGTCCACACGCTCTAAAGACTCTTCTCATAATATCCCTCAACTTTCTCTCAAAATACTCATCAAATGTGTCTATAATTTAGTTTTTAAATTCAAAACGTTCATCTCACTGACGCTTATGTCTAGTTACAATATTTATAGTTTAAATCACATACAACTATACAACGGTAGTAGAAAAGATATGCAAGGGTGAAACTCAGTTTTGTATCATTACACTTTTAAAAACTATGTACGCATACATAAATACGAACGTTGTCTTCAAACTCACAATTAAGTGGTTTGTACGAAAAAGATATTTAATGGAATCACCCCCTGCAGAAAAGCCATGTATTTTTTACACAAAATATATGTACCTAAGGTGCATTGTCATTTGATGGAATGTGCGAAAGCCCAATATACATCAAAACTCATCGTCATCACTTCCAGTACTTGCACATACATTGCATTTAGTTTCCCTTATTAACTTTACCTGCGTACACAAAATTGTGTGCAAATCTGTATTTTTTACACTTAAATACAGGCAGACAGACTTTTTCTAAAGCCACAAATTCTTGCATGACTCCACCGTGAAGATAGCAAGCCGATATATCGCGCTGCTGCTGATGACATCATATTACGTATCCTTCTATCTCACAAAATATACATTTCTTACAAATCATTGTATCCATTTCGCAAAATACAAATTATCAATCACTCCTCCTCCTTAGTCAAGTCTTCATTTGCAGTTACACCAAGTTCCGTTTGTTGCTTCTTTCTTTGTATTATTTGATGATGGGACGAATTCGTACGCTTAGACTGCGATGATTACACATGCGCTTCTGTAATTGGTTTAATCGAATTTCGTATTGCAGAGATAACAAGGCTATCATAAATTGCTGAAAAATAACTGTGGTTTTACATGTATCTGCGGGTTTGTTACAGCTACTATATAGTATCTTAATGGCTACTGAAGTGAGTTTCAAATTATCAGCAACGGGACACTACACGGCTGCCTTTGAAGAATCAAGTTTTCAGCGTGATCTAGTATTTATAAACCACTGGTCTTCTTTTATTCAAAGTGGAATTCATAAGTCTCCAGAATACTTGGGATGTTTTCCTGGTAAGGTCAACATGGGCGAGCAATTCTGTCGATGGGTAAGCAGTCCAGCACTGCGCAGCCTAAACTACTTCGTCGAGTCAGCATAGCACTCACTAGGCTCCATTTGTTCAAGCGATAGTCGTACCTAAGGGAAAGTCAAGATCACTTTCAGCACGGAAGACAAGATCTATATTATGTATCATCCGTTGACAACTTTGTTTATCCAAAAGCCCAGTGAAAGCGGTAAAAAAGCGTAGGCAATTTACCTTTCGACCGTGCTTAAAGAGGACGATCCATCGTTACCTGTAAAAAGAAGATCAATTCATTTGTAGGAAATGTCAAGATCCCCACTTCACATTAGCTGACATACATTGAGCACTCTTTTAGTGAAGGCTTGCCAGCAAAATGGAAAAAGTAACGAGCATAAAAAATCGTACACAGTCGTCCCTTGTAAAAAGTTATAGTGTACATAAAAGTCTGCTCAGAATTTCATCGCCAGAAAGAAAGTGGAAATAGTTGTTTCTCTCCTTTCTCTCGCGTCATATTTTCTTATTTCTCGCGTAACAACTTCGAATTACGTCTTGGAGAAAGTCGAAACTTTTTCGCCTTTTGTGTGTAGCACATAAAATGCAATTTATGTTGGGAAAGTTGAAGGAGAAAGATTTTGTTGGCTCAATGCCTGTAATTATTAGACATACCTCCTATTGCATATAGGTTTCCGTCCACAGCCACCAATTCATGGGTTGACCTAGATAAAAAATTTGAGAAACAAGAAGAAGGGATCATTTTCTATGCAAATTCTGAGTGAGAACCCCATAATAACGTGCACAACATCGACCATTCAGCCCCTTCAATTTATATTCCAACAAACATCGTGTATTGCGCATAGATATAAGCTCGGTGGCTGCACAAGTGATTTATATCCGCTCAAAAGCTTCGACAGGATGTGGAGAAAAATGGCTGGAGTAGGGAAGTATACGTCTGTAATAGGCACTTGCACATTTAGGTATGTGCATCAAGGCAACGGATGTAAGTACACAGTGCAATTTAAAGATATTGATTGACCTAGTGCCGCCAGCGCAAGTTGAGAAAGTCGACGAGGAAAGTGTACACTGCATAGTATGTGTGCCTGCACTTCATGCAGTACAACTTTCTCTTTTCACCTCCTTCCCTTAGGAGGCGGACGAGCCCTTAAAGGCATGCTCAATAGGCATCTGCGTGAGGTTGTTCTCTCCAGATCGTCCAATGTGCATACCTTACTCTACTATTTGTGTGCTCACCTCTTAAGCAGTGAATACACACTCGATAAACGGAAAAAGGACTGCTTTGTGTAATATGCTTAGCGTCATCCAAGATAAAGCATTCTCTCAGCCTAGGAAGATTTGTGGATGAAAGTTATTGTCTTTTGTGACCCACTTTCCCTTGGAGCTCCCCTTGTGCACACTTGGAAAAAAAGGATTGCTGTATGCGATGCGCTATACCACTTTGCTGTCGGAGTACAATTGAATTGCGAGCGGAAGGCCGTATATGAATAGGCTGTTAAGACCAGTGTAATGTTCTTTGTCTCTTGCATAAGAATAGAGAGAAACTAACCGTCTGGAATGCATAGACGCGATTGTCTCCCATCTCAGTCGTCGAGGATCAAACTTTTCGGCTGATGCGAGCACAGAACTGCCATCGGAACCTCCAACACAGTACAGATTCCCGTCCAGAGCTGCGACACCGGCGGAGCTTCGTCTTTGTGACAAAGCCGGCACAGACTGCCATCGACCTACATAATTTTCGTTCATATTTGCGTTAGTAGAGGACCACACCACCCGTGACATCCGCTACACACCAAGTGGCACACATACACTAAAAGATGCATTTTCTTGTGAGCAGTACCGCTGCCTGCTTGTAATTTCCAGACAATGCATTAAAATGTCGCCGCATAATGAGAGGCGGAATGTTTCATTGAAAGTAGATTTTCTACTGACACGATGTCGTGTCTGGTTAATATTGTACGTGTCTCCCACGCCAAGTATTTACTACAAATGTCAGGAAAATAGTCAACCTTCACGTGGATCCAGACGTTCGACATTACTGATTGCACTGCTCGCATCTAGTCCGCCAACGGCCCAGACGCAATTGTCCATTGCTGCCAGTTTGCAGTAACGTCTTCGTTGAGAAAGCGCAGGACAACAGCTCCAAATCCCTGGAAGGTAACCATTCAGCGCAAAAGAACTTTTAATGATCATGATACCATGTGGAATGTCAAAATGTTATCGTGCCTCTACAGTTCCATAGACAATCTAGCTCTGTTCGCAAAAGAACGGAGAAAAACATCGAAATAAACGACTGCCTTTGGGCTACATAAAAATATTTTTTCTTCAGATAAGACCAAGTTTGTGTAACATAAAAGAGCCTCTTTTTCTCTCCGCTGAGTAGAGGAGTAAGAACTAATAAAAACAGGCAACTAAGAGAGAGAATAAAGGTTATTTATATTCTGTGAGTGAGTTTAGCAAGTCACTGAAAAGATACCTGTCAAGGGATCATAGCGTTCACAACTCTGAAGACAGGATGCTCCGTCGTAACCTCCCACAGCGAATAGGATTCCATTCAACGTGCAGAGACCTGGAAGCAATTTAAACCAGTTAAATACGGATGTGTACATGTACAAAAGCTTTCACGCATTTTGGGGGGAAAGACGAGGAGTGTCTGCCGCAGCATCGTTTCATAGTCAAGCTAGAATATCCGCAGAGGGGAGATATGAGACTCTGATTCCTTCCAACTTTCACCAGAATTTTATACATACCCAGTCATAGTCGTTCAAAGACGCTGAATAATAAAAACAACGCATCTCCTCAGATCTCGCATCAGCATGCATTATGAATATTTAGTACCTTCTAAATGCTTGGTTGCTATAAAATGTATGACTCAACTCCCCCGTCCTCGTAGACCAATAAAACTATGAAGCATTAAAGTTTCGTAGTTTGTTGGTAACTTAACCTGACGTCATCTCGTTAGATCTTAAACAGAAGTGTCAGACATGGAGAAATGTTCGAATGCGACTGTTGTATGAAACCTGTGAATGCATATGAAAGTTGGGATATTCCAAAAAAAAAAGAAGAAACTGTTCTAAGGGGATCTGACAGTCAGGAAAAAGTGCCTGCACCTCTGTGGGCACATTCTAACGAACCGGAAGCCCACTGCATATCGAAGATTCTTGGAAAAAGTTCAGAAAATTCCAACTGCGAAGGAGCTCTGCCTTTGTGTTCACTCTTCATTTGTCCGCAGATCGTTGAAAATGTTTCAAAACAACCGTATTTAGTATTTTGTTTCCTAAATTTTGCGTAATGCTCTTACGTTTAATTATCTCCCTTCTGCCTTCCATATACATGATAATGAAAAATGTATGTACTGATGAGCAGAGCAACAACTCAGAAAAAAGTAGCAGTATGACTTTTAATGAATTCCAAAACCCATTTAAAGAGCTAATTAGTGGATAGGCATGTCCCCAAGTAAACACTCATGACAGCTCATTTCAGAGAAAATTTTCTTTTGAAAAGAAGAAAACTGTCTGAGCTTCTTTTCCCTGGCTTGAGGCATGCAAGGGGCTGACAAAGAAAATCGATACAATCAGCGTACTTTTTTTCATTATAACGCATTATTAATGTTTTGGTAAGCCCTATATTATGCTATTGCCTTTTCTCTATCTATGAAATTCACATGTCAAACCATAAGCGAACTGTCGCGTACGACAAGTTACAACTTTGTCTTTGTCACTTTTCCCCACAGAAAACTTTTGTCAGTTGCTGAGTCAAACTTTCACTTTCATTAATTTACGAGCTCGTTTTCCTCTGTCTCTGGTGATATCGACGTTTCATTCCACTTAAGCGTTTGAGTCAGTCCAATGTAATAACTACAAAAAATGAGACTGAGTTCCCCGAACGGGAGAGGCAATTGAATTGAGACGTTCAGCGTAAAATCAAAATTAAACCACGTCCTTACCCAAGCACGAGCGGCGAGTTCCCATTGCAGCAATTGGCGACCTTCAACACGCACGCACACACATACGAGGAGAGATAGAAGAAATCACAGAACGACACACACGTTACAAGAGAATATTACGTTTAGGACGAGAAAAGCTTCCGAAAGCAGAGCTTTCAAGTGGTGTGCACATAATTGCATGAGAAATTACCATTTATTTGTACGACTGTTCCAACTTTCTCCACTGGATAGGTCGCTAGTCCCGTCGTACCTGTTTACAGTCCCATTTGCATGTAATTGTCCGAAACGATGCACATTTCTTTTCACATCGTAGCCAACAAACTGGGTAACTCAAACACAAACTCTGCCGACTATACTGTACGTGTGTGAGTCACCTGAATTGTTATTAGCCACAGTGTACTCTTATTCCGACTACACTGCCGTAATAACAGTATACATAAAAAGTCGGGCTTAATGTACGAGAACATTTTCAAAGAGGAAAAATCTTCTTACCCTCCCACAGCAAAGATAAACTTCCCTTCACTCGCAACTCCACATCGAGATCTGTTGTAGACAAATATAAAAGATGTTCGTCAAAACCAAGAAGATATCACATAAGCGTCTAACATGCTTCTCAAACATCAGAAGAGGTAACGTGCCCGTGACAAGAGTGAAAATTGAAGAGATTCAAATATGAGAACTTTTATTCGATTTACCGTCTTGTGAGAAGTGGAGCCAGCCCAACCCAACGGTCCGTTCTGCACGCACACGAAGAGAAAGAAGAGACAGGGTAAAAAAGAATCGAGGAAAACTCAATTTAGTTTGTACAAAGCAAGAGTTATTACAAGAGGCAAACAAGAATAGAAAGAATTGCTTTTGTTATCTACGGTGCAATTTCTTCTAAAAAACACATCAAAGAACATCTCCCATCCACTTTATGTACATACCTTGGGTTGTAGCATTCACATTCGCTATGAATCGCGAACAGACTACCTCCGCCTGAAAGATACAGTTTTCAATAACGTTTAGTCACTCGTTGAAATAATGCATGCACGCAAAGGAGATAGCGATTCTCAACTCGCAATCTTTGTAGTATGATTTCTTCAACTTTTATGCCTAGTCTACTAGGGGATGCTTTCTCCAAAGAAAGTAAAAGTGTGCTTACCAACAGCAAATATGTATGGTCTCATTCCATCCGGCCGTCTTTCCTGTGTACGCTCTGAAATGTACATACCTTGGGTTGTAGCATTCACATTCGCTATGAATCGCGAACAGACTACCTCCGCCTGAAAGATACAGTTTTCAATAACGTTTAGTCACTCGTCAAAATAATGCATGCACGCGAGAGAGATAGAGATTCTCAACTCGCAATCTTTGTAGTATGATTTCTTCAACTTTTATACCTAGTCTACTAGAGGATACTTTCTCCAAAGAAAGTAAAAGTGTGCTTACCAACAGCAAATATGTATGGTCTCATTCCATCCGGCCGTCTTTCCTGTGTACGCTCTGACGTCAGCGAAGCTCTTTGCTCTGGTAGAAGATGGTAACGCATGGCCTCCAACAGCAACTCTTTACATCCGGGATCGTCCCTTATCAGGCCCTCGGAATCGACTGATGTCATCAAAAACTTGCGCCCGAGCAGGGGCATCCGAACTTTTGACAACAGCTAAAGAGTTCGTCATCATCATTTCATTATCATACAAACAGAGAGGGAACGCGTGTCTATCAGCCTTGAACAGAAAGTGTATTTTTCTCTGACAACAAAAACGTTAGCTTAACTCCTCAAGTATGAACATAGTAAGCAACTTTTTTTTTGGCTGGTTGTAATAATACTCTTGTCGTGTTAGCTTTTGTAAGGCAAATTGAGATTCAAATGTAAATTATAAAACAAGCAAAGCAAAAAAGAACTTATCTTGCTTTCTCATATTACTTTTTACTTCCTCGTTGTTGTCAACCACCAAACACATGCACCATCAACTAAAAGTTATACAAGAGAAAATGAAAACTTACTTTGGAGAGGAACCCACGGCGATTCTCAACATCATGCTTAACCCAAGCCATCGCTGCCTCATATGCTGTTTCCTCACTCGCAATATTCAGTTGTGGGGAGCCTAAAAGCTCCTCAACCTTAAGAAGAAGCAAGCCAAGCATCAAACATCCTTTCATTCTCGGTGCCAACCCACCCAACACTCACAGTCACTAGTCATTCATTCTACAGAGGACTTTCAGTGTATGAGAAAATGATGAAAAAATAGTGAATCCAGACAGGGCCATGCATATAATAACACCATCACACTCGGAATGTGGCGAGCACACACATGTCGCTTCTGCTCCTTGGGTCACATTTGAAATGCAAATGAAGCACTTTCTCTGCCAATGACGAAAGCACTCATTGTGAAGTGAAAGTCAGTAGGCATGAAATGATGTGATCTTTTCCTGACATGTTTCACCTTCTCTAAACTTTGTATCCAAATGCAGTATTATGGAGAAACGCAAATTTTACACACTGTGACATACAAAAGCTATAAAGCTCCTCCGTTCAACTAGTCGCTCATCGCATGTCAACATCGCCTTTGTCGACGAATCAAGTCGAGACGAAGTGAAGAATCTAACTCCATTTTTATGAATTATTTGTGAGTTAATGACACCCGGAGTGCAGATGGAGTTACAGCCTTGAGATAAATCAGTGAATAACTGTCTCATCCCAAAGAGGATCGGGTGAGCACCACCTTGAGCGCACGCATTCACTCCCACACATCATCTTGGCTCTGAAGTGCATGAATGAATTGAAGGAGGAGCAGGGTCCCGGAGTAAAGTACATTTTCCGACAACTTCCCCGTCTATGAAGTATGAAAGAGCACTTTTCTTTCTGCGTTCGTTTTCCTTGCTCAAGTCGTATTTTGAAATATGAGCACCTGTCTGGGCAACACAGAGAGTAAGAGAGAGCAAACGACTTTGGAGTGCAATGTGTGTGTGCGTTGGGAGAGTCACTTTATTTTTATATACCGGCCTGGGGGATGGGCCTCAGACATCATGATCTAATGATAGTAATTTATTTCCAAATCCAGGAAAAAAAGGGGAGAAGATTTCTCTTTCTGCACTACTTCCAAACTATGTACATTACACACACTACGAACATTTACGGTAAGTACGAATAATCCTTATAAGTACTTATAAGTGTAATGGGGATAGATAGCACAAAAAAAGCCAAATTTAATGCACATATAACATAATATGTTCATTTTTGGTGGTCAATACACAAAATAACGGAGAGGAGAGAACGTCAAAAATTTTGTGTACGTGGATATCAACAGACTCACGGACACACACGCAAGTGTCAATAATGGCCTTCCTGCGAAGCTCAGAATGGTTTTTTCTCTCCCACTGCCGGCTTCACATTCAGAGTCTCAGAAAAAACGTAAAAAATAAAGCCAATTGCCTTCGTTTCAGAAGTACAAGACTAGAGCAAGGTTTTGAGAAAAGAAGGCGAATGCACACAGAAATAGAAATGAAGGAGAAGTCATATAATCTCTTTGTTACATTCTTTCTCGTATTACATTCTTTTACTTTACTTTTTTTCTCTGCATGAGTGAAGCACAAAATGCATTCTCTTTTCTCGCTATACATAATATAAAACATGTACATCAAAAGACGAGACGACACTCTACTTGTGTGTACTGCATAGTTGTTTCAATTTCCTCCTTTTCCCATAACGAGTGTGTACGAAGAGAAAGAAACTGAGATACGGAAAGAGCTTA
>JAHZMW010000315.1:0-12876 GCA_027743745.1 Alloscopus bannaensis
TCTGATGGAAAGGTATTGCGGAGAATATATTTGAATAAAAATGAGCGGCCGTGAGCGGCTCGACAAAGTGTTTAAAATTATTTTAAAGAATATTTACATGCCTGTGCATCGCATCAGTCTTGGCGATCGCCAGTGCCGCCAGTGAGTGCGAATGCAATTGATGATAACATCAAAGATGACACCAACAGGAAAGAAAGATGATGGTTTGGCATGTGCATCCACAATCCAGAGTGCACCCTGTGTGACGTTTTGTGACCATTGGTTTTGTCGAAGCGCCTGTGAAGTTTAAGAACTGCTTTCCGTGAATCATTGTAATATCATAATCATGGTTTCAGCCAGGCAGATTTCAACATATGTTTCAAGTAGCTTCTGAGTATATTGCATTTTGCATAAGCTTGTTTTTCCTTCTTTCTACATATGAAATAACCTGCCAGAAAAGATTGAGAAAACATAACGTTAGCATTAAAATCTTTATTGCAAGCCCAGATTAGAAGAGAACACGCTTCATTCATGTCATTACATGTCATTACATTACATTACATCTTCATCAAAATCGTTTTAATGGGTGAACGCACGCACAAGTGAATTTGACTTGTGCTGTTATGAATTCTGTTATTGATTCATTCGGCAGTTAACTCTTCTTAGAAATATTGCGATGTTTCGTGTAGTAAAGAATTCAAAAGCCCGAAAACGAAAAGCCGCCGAGGGTTAACAGTAGATGGATTGAAACAATGACTGCAGTTGTACCTATGCACGTGCTTCACGATATACCGATGTGCTTCTGCCACGCTTCTGCAGAGGATTTGGCAGCCACCGGCGAAACTACGATGTTGGGGGTGAGATGTGATGACTAGTTAACTATCCGTTGTACACGTTGTTGATCAAGTCACTTCAGATCATAATTCTAGTCAAATTTGCCAATGCTGTGCAGTGGCGATGATAGATTCATTCCGTTCTAAATTGGATGAACTCCGACCTCCGCATGAGGACGAGAGCCGATGTCACAGTTATACACGTGTCAATGTAGGCAGGCCATGTGTACATTGTGACAGGTTTCATTGGCATTTATTGAAAACGCCAACCTCGTTGTGCATGCTTGTAGCATCCTTCTCTCCTCTCTGGAGAAGAGGAATCGTCTCCAAAATTGCTTAAACCGGAGGGAATGCTTGTGTGGGATGTTGGCGAGTGAAACATAGACGAAGCTGGTAACCACGCATATGGCTACAATACAGGGACAACAACAATAGGTGATTATATGAAGATTGTCGTACATTTTGATGGTGGCGTAGGAGCAAAAACTAGCGAGCACGACACCCATGGAAAGCAAAATAAAAAAGAACGATTCTACAGGGGGGTTGAAAAAACCAAGTGCAACTTCCACCTTCTTGTAGAGGCAGCAACAGGCTCGGAACTCCAAGGTTGAGTAGTTTGCTCTTGACTCGACATCGTGGCGTAGACGGAATCTCAATACAGTGACTAACCGCCGCACATACATTTGGCGCACCTGGAACTGCAAACCCTCGCAAAAGATGAACAAATCTAGAATAAGAGCAAGGATAAGCGCAGCGCATTGAGAACCGATGAAGAAATAGTAACTTCCGGCCACCACTTTCACTCCATATCTGAGCAGTAAGGATGGAGGAGTCCCGTCCAAGTACCAAGTCAGAATGGGAAGAACAGTGATTTGGAGGGGGTCAAAATCAAAGGCGAGCGGGGCGAAGAGAAGGGCGCAAGGGAAGGAGAAAAAGGATAAGGCTAGAGCGTACATCATCGGGTCCCCTGGTTCTCTGGTTGTGCGGTTTATCATTGGGGACAATGTGAATCGCACTTTCATGGCACAGAGCAACGTGTCTTGGTTTTGTCTCCATGTCCGCAAAGCCGTCACGGCGATACTGGCCAGATCAAAACACACCATGTACACGACAAACTCCTCCTTCCCTTTCGTGTCGTCCCAATGAGTGATAATGAAGTAGAGTCTCAAGATGGTGAAGACCAGCATTAATTCGGCTACCCAATAAATATGCGAGTTTATAGCACGGAATAGTGGGTGGTGCTGCTTCGGGTTGAGGTCAAAGACAGCTTTAGATGAGGTGTTGCAGACGCCAAAGTAATAATGCGGCAATATGGTACACCGCTGAAGGAAGCGGTGCACCTCAAGTGCTCCCATTGTGAATTCCATTCAGGCAACTGCGCTATGAGGGGATATTTTATTTGATATTGTGGAATGCTTTTGATTCTTACACTGTTACACGTTTGACGTTTTACTGTTACTTTCAATAACATAAAAGACAATTCCACCGTGAAGGAAAGAGGAATGATAGAAAATGAGAGATTTTAGAATATTGAGAGAACCGTATATGCTGCAAGGTTACATCAAATAATAGACCAAGACTGATAGGATATTATTATTTCGTGGCCATTTCAAACCATTCAATATACATATAGATAACCATCTAATTCACAATCCGTAGCCTCAAGCAGTTTTCAATTTTTCAATTGTCAACATTTTTTCAATTATAGTGGAAGGTTACTAAATCCAGACCATATTTCCGTTCATATGGCCTTGATTGGAGACTGGTGATTTGTGAAAAGCTTTTCGGTTGATTTTCAGAACCACTTCAATAATAATTATTATAAATGTTATGCATACCCTCATTTATTATTAGCTGAAAAAACAAAATGTCCGACTTTTCTTTTCTCTTTTCTTATTCGTGAGACAGGTGAAAACTATTTCCACGTGTCTACGTTTTATAACTCAACTGATTTCAAAGAATATTCTTCTATACATGCATGTATGTATTTTTTAAACGGGAAAAAGACTAATAAATTATGTAGGAATATTTAAAACATGCCAAAATACTTTAACCAACTGACTGGGTCGCTTTTCTATGCTTATAGTTTATTGTTTCGTGCTCAATATTGCTTTACCCAATAATATGTATATACTACGGAATATCAAAGCAGATTATATTATACCAAATGATACGCAACATTTCAATTTTTTGTCCTTTCAATCTTTAACTGTAAAATATTTTTTACATAACTTGTTAAATTTAACCACATGGCCTGGAAAAAGCGACTAAATAGTCGTGCCGTAGTTTTGCTGATGAGGTTCATAGCGGTCCTCCACGAAAATAAAACCCTACTTAGAATTTGTCCGGATAGAGATAGAAATAGAGAAACATGGAAATTGTGAAGTTAACGCCGTCTGTACTGGAAATTCACTTTCTCTTCCAAAAGCTGTTTCTCCCTCCCGCAAGGAGGTCCATTCTGTAATAAGAAACCCAGCCAGAACCAAGACATTCGTCATACAAATTTACAAAGTCCTGTTTTCCATGTCTACTTTCGTTCAGTAACTGTATGCTCTCCAGCTCATCATCACTCTGAATACTTGGGGTAGAACTTCATCTCCCCACAAAACGGATGCGTTCATCATCAACCTTCTATTCTTCAGCTGGACTAACATCGCGATGGCCGCACTTTGGACTTTGGAGGAACATCACGAGGAGATCATTGCTGTTCTAGGTCATCTTCTCCCCAAAGCACATGATTCCGTAACCGGAGTGGGGAGAAGAAGGAGGCAGAAGTTCGATGCTCTACTTGCCTACGGTTTTTTGGGTGCTTGTATCGTCATCGGGGTCGTCTTTGTTGGTGGCGTCCCATGCCTCATTGACTTTGATCCGATTCAACTTATGCTTGTGTCGGTGTTTCGACTGGAGACTACCACGATCCCTGTGAAGATGGGAGTGATTCTACTGCAAAGCGCCATCGCCACTCTTCCAGCTGGGGCTGCAGTTTTCTTCATTTTGATTTACGCTATTGCCTCAGAAGCCATTGAGCGGATGTCATTCCACTTCTTTTCGAGGCGGATCGCCATCCACTCCCACTGGTTTGGAGGGGGCATTCGGGAGCAGACTCTACTTCGAGTTCGAGGTCGCCTTTGTTGGTGGCGTCCCATGCCTCATTGACTTTGATCCGATTCAACTTATGCTTGTATCGGTGTTTCGACTGGAGACTACCACGATCCCTGTGTGAAGATGGGAGTGATTCTACTGCAAAGCGCCATCGCCACTCTTTCAGCTGGGGCTGCAGTTTTCTTCATTTTGTTTTACGTTATTGCCTCAGAAGCCATTGAGCGGATGTCATTCCACTTCTTTTCGAGGCGGATCGCCATCCACTCCCACTGGTTTGGAGGGTCATTCGGGAGCAGACCCTACTTCGAGTTCGCTTTCTCGAAGATTTGAACCTGTTTCGTTGCCTTCAAATTTTGTTCCGTATGCTGTCCAAGATTACCTCCGAGTTCCTGTTTGTGATGCTATAGGATAGGTCCTGTGAAACGGTTGTCGTCAAAAATGGCGTTGTTCATAACGGATGGAATGGCTAATTGGACTGCGAGCTTCGTCATCATGACAGGTCCTAGTTATTACGTAGCCCCTTGATTTGTTCATATTCGATAAAATAAATGGTTTATTTGGAAATACTAGAGCATTTATTTAATAGACATATAACTATACATATGTTTTACATAGAGGTCTATATGCATTTTATGTTTTAAAAGTAAAAGTAAGTTATCGCTTTGATCCTATAATAACAAAATTAGCTGTCCAGTTGGCTACCGCGTCACTGATGATAAGTGCCATCTTCGCCGTAATCCGCCGCATTGGTCCAATGTTGTAACCAATTCTGGGGCAAGCAATGAGCCACCTCCGGTCAACTCAGAAGGAGTTGTTGTCCTCTCCAATACCGTTTGAATCGGATCCCATTCCTGTGGGGAATGTTAGCCAGGGTGACGACGAAGAAATTTGTAAACAAACCTAGAACAACGACAGTGATGCAGCTAAAGTAGACAAGTCCCGTGAGGTGAAATCGCATCACAATCACTGAGTAGCCACTCGCTGATGTGGACAAAATGCTAAAAAACAGCATCACAAAGAGAAACCCCGAGGTGACTGAGCACACAAAAGGGAGAAGGATTTGGAGGCGACGGAATAGACCCAAGTCATGTAAAAACCGGGTTCTTCGAACCTCGCCGTGGTTGCGCGGAAGGGTTCCGAACCAGAGTAAAAGGGCTCTGCCACGCTTCGCAAAGAATTGTGTGGATAGCCGCTGGATCGTCTCGAAGATGATGAAAAAGAAAGAAAAGAAGGAAGTGGTCGCCCCTATAAGAAACGAAGCGAGAGAGCATTGAAACACAATCACCACAGCTTTCACCTCCGTGGAGGTGGAGCCAAGCTGGAAGAGTGAGACTAGGGCGAGTTGCATAGGATCTGAGTCGACGACACAGGGGAGCACTGCGCCAAAGACAAAGGCGACCATGATGCAGGATGCGAGGAAAGCGTGTGCCAGCAACAAGTCCAGTCTGCCCGGTTTTTGCTCGAGTGTCCACATCGCCCGGTTCCTGCTTCTGCGGTGGACATTAAGAAGGTAGGTGAGAAGTGGAATGATTTCATTGTGGTGGCTCTCCAGCGTCCACAAGGCAGCAAATGCCATGTTGCCCCACGAGAAGAATAGCATGTTGATGATAAGCGCATCCATCTTGTGGGTGGATGTGTTGCTCTTCCAGGTGGCCAGTGTGAAAAAGAACTGAAATGTGTACAAAACTTGACCGAGGACAGACACCACGAAGAGGAAATGTCGAAGGAGTTGGACTCGGGGGTTGTTCTGGCGGGCAGGGTTTGTGACGACGGTCAAGTCTCGGTTGATGATGTATGGGGGAAACATGAACTTTTGGAAGAGGAAATTGATTTCAAGCACGGACGCTGTGAGGTTCATCATCTTCATCAACGTTCGGGCCTCCTTCTAATTGTAAGCAGGCAAAAAATACAGAATGTTAATTATCAAAAACTCCACACAATCAACTGAAGCTTTTTTAGAATCCGACGTTTTGGCATTTCATGAACATCGATCACCAAGCTTGACTACAACAGAATTGGAATTTTCTCGGTGAATATTTGATAGCATATTGCCCTTGGGAGGAAAAAAACAAGGAGCACGAAAGGATCATGTGCCCAATAAGCATTACTATTTAATGTTACATAGAAGCAAACGTTTGACAAGCATTCGATGAAAATTCCGCAAATGTTTAGCGCATTTGGTTC
Source organism: Alloscopus bannaensis (assembly GCA_027743745.1). Classification (NCBI taxonomy): domain Eukaryota; kingdom Metazoa; phylum Arthropoda; class Collembola; order Entomobryomorpha; family Entomobryidae; genus Alloscopus; species Alloscopus bannaensis. The sequence goes on from JAHZMW010000315.1 coordinate 6,099, forward strand.
TATTTCCGAATGTACTACGAAGATATAAGCGACCAAATTCTTAGAGGTTTAAGGCAGTTCAAATATGTAGCATCTTGTAATTCGGTGATTGTTTTTCAGAGATGAAAGAAGGTCGTTAAAAATTCGAAATATTGGATATATAGGAAATTATATAAAATGTCTTAAAATCAATTCTGAGTTTGGCATGGCTTAAATGGTTTAATATTATTACAAAACTTTAATAAGCACGAAGTATATGTATACTCAACTATACAGTTTCATATAAAAATTCGAGAAGCATGGCAGAGCGCATAGGATATTTTTTAACTATTAGTACTAGTCACTAGTAACTCTTTCTGGACATATTGGTGTAACTTCCTACATATAACACACTTATTAAATATTTGCATTAAAATGAGAGAATTAACTGTACTAATACATATACATAACTGTGAAACTGTCACTATAAAATCCAAAGGTATAAATCATATTGTACTGAAAATATATTACTAGCATTAGCATTTCTTTATAGATTTAGTGAAAAGTCTTTTGGGAGCAAATGGAAAACGTTGTTTTGCATACATAGATGGAAAAAGTGAGGGATATTGTGTCACAATTTTACAACACATTTGTTATGTTCTATGGGTGACATATGAATAAACCTGTCCGCCAGTGTTGTGCTGGTGGCATCTTTTATTCATCCGGTTGACTGGAGCTGTGCATATTGCATTGGGGCAACCGTTAATCGTTACAACTTTTATAGTTTCATTATTTTGACCTCGTCATAATGACAAAGCTCGCTGTCCAATTCGCCACTGCATCCGTGTGGAAAAGCGCAAATTTCGCTGATATCCTTTGCACCGGTCCAATCCTGTAGCCAATTCTAGGACAGGACTGCAGCCTTCTACGGTTCAACCGAGAGAGGAATGGTTGTTTCTTCCAACTCTCTATGAACCTAAGTCCATTCACGTTGGGTATCTTTGCAAGAGAGGCAAACATGAAGACATCACCCAGGCCGCAAACTACAACGGAAACACAGGATAGCAAAATAATGACACTCAAGTTGGTCCGCATCTCGAGCACCGCGTAGCCACAAGCCGAGGTGGACGACACTCCGAACACGGCAACCACGAAAAGGAAGCTGGAGACAAGATTGGATGTGATTCGTAGCAGGATTTGGATACGGCGGTAGAGGTCGAAGTCGTACTGGAATCGTTCGAGTACCCTATCTGTTGCTCCATCTCGTGTTGAGGAGAAACTCATTGACATTTTCTCGATCGCGTCAGACACAATTGCAAAGAAGAGTAGAAGAAATACCGCAGCTCCGGCTGGTACGATGGCCAGGCAACTCTGAAGGAGGACCACGATCATCTTCACAGTGTTGGATGTGGTCTTCAAGAAAAAAATCTGGAGGAGTGCCAGTTGAATCGGGTCGTAGTCGATTGTGAAGGGCATGATAACCCCAAACATGATTATCGCAACTAGTAAATGAACTACAAAGGCGTGAGCGAGGATCGACTCCATCTTTCTTCCTCCTCTTACCTCCACCAATTCTCCAGAGGTTGTTTGAATTCTTCGAAGAAGATGTGCAAGGAACGGGCTGATCTCCTCCTGGTGGCTCTCCAGGGTCCAGTACGCAGCGATGGCAATGATTCCCCAACTGAAGAGAAGGAGATTGATGACCAACGCGTCCACCTTGTGAGAGAACGAGTTGTTTCCCCAATTGGCCATCGTAAAAAGCAGTTGGAGGGTATACAAGAGCTGGACGAGGTGGCTTCCTATGGCTAAAATGTGGTGTAACCGTCTGATATACGAGTTGTTACGATGAGGGTTGCGGGCGACAATGTGCTTTTGATCTCTCACAAATGACATACGGGGGGAGGAGGACCTTTTGGAGAAGGAAGTGGATTTCCAACACGACTCGTTTTAGCTTTACCATAATTAACAGTCGGGATTGACGGATGTATGCAGGTTTAAAGTAAAGCGTAAAAATTGCGAGGTCTGAACGCGCTAGTGTCCCATGAGCAAGGCTTTCCGAATGCTTATACAATAATATAATATGGACCGGTATACATAACTAGTACTCGCTTATATAGATAGATTATTTTAAAGTTGTCGGACCATAAATTTTTTATTTAAAATTACGTTTGTAAGCATTGTGTCTAACTATACTACGTAACGTTTTCTGTGGTGTTTGCGACAGTTGGTGATTTACATTTTTCAAGTTTGAAGCATGCTTGCTACACTGGCATAAAATGTACTATTTATTATGTATAAGATTTTTTAGGAATACCGTCGACAACTTTGACATGCTTTTCTACATTGCTAAAAATTACAAGTAAAATTTACAAAAGAAAAAAAAACTCTGATCAACAACTTTAGAACATTTCTCATTTTAGAAACTTAAGTTACCAAACTGTAACATATTATAGGCCGGCATTGTCGTACAAAATTCTAATTAGTACAGTAATTAGTCATTTTTAGAGTGGTATTAGAGGTCAGTAGATAATGACAGACACTGTAGCAAATAATTTCCAAGCCTTCTGAAAAACATAAAACGGATAGACTGCTAATAAGCACGTCGAGCGTTGTAACGTAACTCTGCAAGGGATGTCATGTACTACTGCTGTTTAAAATTTAAACTCGGAAGCATTACCAAATACCGAAAGCGCACATATGCGTATAAGTGATTGTTAATGCTTTTTTTTTATTGTTCACAAGTACTTAAATGTGAAGTATATGTATAAAGAACTCTTAAACATGGGTGTGGTCGTGACTTACTGTTATATAGCATTCAGGTAATCCACGACGATGATGGACTTGATTATGATCGTGACATGATCACGAAACTTGCTGTCCAGTTGGTTATTGCGTCAATGATTGCAAGAGCCAACTTTGAGGTGACCTGGACGGGTCCCATAGTGTACGCTACCCTGGGGCACGCTCTGAGCCTTCTCAGGTCACCTCGCGTCAGGTACAACGGCTGTACACTTGTAGCCAGTTGTCTTCTCCAAAAGCGAACAAACCATTGCCCATTCCTGTGGGGCATGTCGGCCAACTGCACGAAGAGAAAGGTGGTAGCCACCCCGGCGGCCAAAATGCCGACACAAGTCAAGTAGAGAATGAATGCCATGCTAGAGTGCATCGTGATCACGGAGTAACCACTCGCAGCCGTTGTTGTCACGCCCAGTATGGCGAGTCCGAGGAGAAAGTCGGAAATGATCTCCCTTGCGATGCATACCAGAATTTGAACTCGCCGAAAGAGGAGGTAGAACTTGTACAGTGTATGCTTAGGTTTGGAGGTGAAGAGTAAAAGCTGAGAGCTCATCTTCTGAATACCTTCTCCAGCAATCACAATGAAGAGAAAGAGATTGATCATTGAGCTCGCTGTTAGCCCTATAGGAGCTAGGAAAACGACGGTGGCAAACTTCACTGGGATGGGTGGTGGCAAGGGATCCTTGAGTTGTAATATAGATAAAATGGCTAACTGAATTGGGTCATAGTCCAGAGCAAAGGGATAGACGGTAGGAAAGAAAACAATTGCTGAACCAAAGGCCACCATGAATCCGTAAGCGACAACGTTGTCTACATTCACGTTTCTCTGGGCAAAGGTCTGATTCCGCGCTCCCCCCAGACTTGGATGATTTTTTAGAATACACATAAAATAAGGAGGGATTGCTTCCGTACCGTACTTTTCCAAAGTGTAAACAGCCATTACAGCGATTGTGGAGCAACTAGCGAAAAGCAGGTTAATGATAAACGCATCCATGAAGGAGTACGTCAACGCAGTAGTCTTCTCCCTCCAAGTTGAAAGCAATGTGATGAGCTGCATGCAACACACTTGTTGGCTCAGACAGGCAATGATAAAGATGAAATTCCGGAATAGTTGTTTGTAAGCTGGTTTGTTTCTGGCTAGGTTCGGCTCAATCTGGAGGGAGTCGCGCTGAATGAAGTATGGGGACATGGAGGGCTTTTGGAAGAGATACATGATTTGAAGAAGAGGACGCGTTAGGTTAACCATCCTGAGTGCCAAAGTATCAGGGTGCTGTAGCAAAGTTTTTCTCGAAGCTAAACTAGTTGACGTTGCTTTCAAAACGCTTTTTGAGTGTAAGTTAGGCATTTCCAAACGGAAAAGAAATCAAAATGCATACCTACATTTTATGTGGCCTTGTATATTTAGTATGCACATGAATAAGGAGGAGCAGTCAATTTTTATCATTTTTTCGACTTGTTTGAAATGTCCTTCCATGTCAAGCAAGAACAAGACCAAAACAAAAGCATGATGTCTTGAATTTTATTTTCTTCAAAAATTGGTCTTTGTAATTTCGACTGTTCGATTTGGTCAAAGCTCACCAATGTCTATCATCAATCGATCAAATATTTAAACAAGTTTTATAAGGGTTGAAGATGTGGCTCCATCGTAAAAACTCTAGTTCTTTCACTAGCCCACAAAATATACTCCCCGCTCCAAACGGCAGCAGCCACTGCACAACCGACGCATAAAATGCAGAATACTGTGATGAAATTTGAGTTGATGGATAAAGGTTTAGGTCCTTTAAATTGACTAGTTGTTCGCAGTCTTATCTTGTAGGAACGCTCGAACCAGCGTTTCCAAAATTCGTATATTCCACCAGCGCCAATCTGACGCATTCTGTTGTAAACATAAGTTCCTCCGGACCTATGAACCACCCAAATGCGTAACTCTTTGAGAAACTCCTCCTGTCCATGATACAACTTCATGGATCGATTGCGGTACTTGGAGGAGGTGTAAAAATCTGTCAACAACTCCTTAATTTGTGCATTGCTCTCGACAAAGGCAGTTTGGTCACAACGCCCCAGCCACTGGACTACTTGAGACAAGTAGGCCGACCTTGGAGACGTTTTGAACCATGCGTACTTAACACGAGTTATCAATTGAGCTAATATCCGGTCGACCATTGAGGGAAATACGGTAACTTCATTGAGTACACTGTAGTTACACTTGATATAGCTCGGAGCGAACCTGATGTAGTCCTCGAACGTCATTCTTGACTTGATCCAGCGCATTAATGAAAAGCTGAAGCCCGGAACGAGGCGGGCCTGGGATGCCGTAGTTCCAGGCAAAGGAAGTGGAGTCATCAAGCTGAAATCCTGCAACTCCTCAAATTTTCTCCACATTTTGTACTCGGCTCGAGGAGCGAGATTCATAGCAAAGTTTGTACCTCGGTAACTGCTCCCGAGAACTAAGGAGGCGACTCCCCATGACGCTAGCAGAACCCGAAGGCGCTTTCCGTGCCAAATATATCCCGTTCCAAGCAACTTAGCAAAGATTAGCACAAGAAGGGAGTGGAGGGAAATGTTGAGATGTAACGTGGTCCTGTATGCGAGCGGAAGAAGAATTTTGAGAATAATGGTTGAAATGACCGTTACTCCCACAGAGGTGGCGAGAAGAAGCCACACATGTGGCTGAAAGGGGGCAAGATAAACAGAGAAGTCGAGCGGAGGGCGAGGGATCGTGTTGCAAGTGAGGAAGTTGTATGAGAACTCCTCAAATATGACGACCGCCCCGTCGAAACACATGAAGCCACGCGAGATGAGCATCGGTACATGAAAGGTGGTTCCTACACGAAGAAGTGAGTCTGCGGCTGGAATGTCGGCGGTGATAATGGAGATGATGATTTCCTCAAGCTTAGGCTCAATCGACATTATGGAGGAAACTGAGGTGGCGGTGGCAATATGTCGAAGACGTGCTAGGCTAAGGTTCGTGTTGGAGAGCAAGAACGGCTCGATGCTATATGTAAACAGGCGTCCTCCTTCCGTTGCAGTGAGATACGTTTCCAGCATTTGTGCTCGGCAGCTCCTCACTTGAATTGAGCTCCCAATTGTAGGTGGAACTGGAGTTGGGCACCGAACGGGGTGTTCAGTGAAGTAATATGGCTCCCTGTCGTCGGGGTAGTTGCAGTACTTGCAAATGAAAAGGAAGTTGAAGGGAACGGGTTCAAGTGAGGGAAAGAAGTATGAAGTGTTTTGGAGAGGATATGAGACAAGGAATGGGAGTTGAAACTGCGTGTGTCGAGCCATCATTACAAATATTTCCAATTCAAAGATATCCTCCATCGACGACGGTGACCCAGCGTCGTCAGAGGTCGTCACAAAGAAAAGAAACTGGGGAAGGACGCGGAGGGGAATGTGGTGTATAGGCCTCCCCTCCGCCAGACGGTTCATTTTGGAAGTTGGCGACGTGTCCGAAGGATGAGCTGTCAAGTTCCCGAGAGCAATTTCAAGGTCATTCTTTAACGTTGCGTTGGTCTCTGGAGAGAGATGGAACACAAAGCTCAGCGTTTGACAAAACGTCCAGCGACGGTAATTGCCAATCGCACTGTTTGGTGAACGTAGGTGGAGCAAGGAGTACGGTGGCTGGATAGCTTCAGTTGTTTCCAGGTGTAACCTCACCGTCGACGTTTGTAGAAAGATCGTGTTGTAACAGTTGTCGAAACCGAGGAGCCAATTGATATGAGACAGAATGACAACCTCCTCACAGCCAACAATGGAGATTTCAATGGAGGTGGCCACGATGACATAAAAAGCCACCACCACAAGCTTTATACTTGACATGATAAGCAATGGTATCCTTCTGGTACTTGTGCAGAAACCTTCTGAAGCTCGTAACGACAAGCTACACCGATCGGTGGCACAGACTTGACAATAAAGTCCAGAAAATTGGATTTATCGATTTCTATTGTCGATATTGTTTGAATCAGTAAATAAGGGGTTATTAGAAATGCAATGCTATTTTTATCAGCTTTTGTATACGCAAAAA
>JAHZMW010000316.1:0-12456 GCA_027743745.1 Alloscopus bannaensis
ATTTAATACAAAGGGATGTGCATGTGTGAGAGAAGGATATTGTGTGGAGAAATGAGTTTCGTCTTTTGTACCAAAAACCCTTTCTCTTTCTTTACTGACAAAACATTATCACGCTGTTTGCACAACCTCATATGCCTCGCTGAAGAAATAACTCATACTTCGTACGAAGAGGAGCATCATCATATTACGACGGTTTCATGGTCTTGCGAACTGGGATCAGATCAGTGACACCAATTCATATGAGAAGATAACCACATAACACCCTTTTTCTGGCACTGATTTTTTCCAGTTCTCTTTGCACAAAAGCGCAGAGACATGCAGACAAATGAGCAAAGGGAGAGAGGGGGAGCAGAAAAAATGAGATTGGTAATGGAAAATGAGAAGTGGGAATGCGTGCAAATGGACTTCGTAATCCGATCCATTAGTGGCATCTGCGGCAAGATATGCGATGGCTATATTTTTTTGAAGCGTGTGTGTATCGCTTGTGTACGAGATTGACATCAAGCATCGTCTCGAGATTAAAGTGATTCGCAACAAACTAAAAAATCTACTTTCACCACGAAAAAGGAAAACAGCAGTGGGGTGGAGTGCTTTGAGGTGATATGTACCTACGTGTAAGGGAGCGCCTCTCAGTATTGGTGCGGCTTTACACTAATGGGACTCTATTAATGCCTCCACTCTGCAGAAGGGTTAACTCTCTCACTACTCCACAAGTAGAATCTTGTAGAAGGAAATGGAAAAACAGATTCGCAATCGAGAAAAAAATGAGTAGGTTTGATGAAACCTCTTCACTAAACAACATCAGAGTGGCTGTCTTTAATAGACATTTCCCTGTACTGTTTGTGCAATCAGACAGCATCAATTTATGCGAATGAATTCGTATTTACTTGTGTCTCTCTGTAGCATCACTGCGTATGCCTTTAAAAGCTTTTTTTGCAGACTGCTTCCATTTCCGGAGAAAACCAGACAAGTGAGCGAGAGAAAAACTTACTTTTACTAAACTCAAATGATTTAGTATGATATACTCTCCAATTATCAAACTGGTCTCATTATCTTCACAAAAATGTTTGAAGTTTCACTTATAAATTGGACTGATAATAGAGTAATAACAAATGTAGGCAGATTCGCGTGGGTTTTCGTCGTAGAAATCTTGTTATGTTACGAGTCTGTGAGCATAAAAAATAAGTGAACGCTCGTGTAAGTCGCAGTCTCCTTGAATTCCTCCTCAGCACACAATGCAACCAATAACAATTTCCAATATGTCCTTACTTTCCTAGAAAGCCGTATCATTGCTAGCTACTGGAATTGAGTGATCCTCTCAAAAAACTTTTTCATATTTTAACGAGAACTTCAGTTGACGATGCTCAACAAATTTGCATTGTGCGAAGGAGAAGTGAGACTCTACTTATAAAGTTGGGTAATGCAGCATTCGTTTACTCTCTCTCTCTCTTTTTCATTAAGATCCTCACAGAACGACAATACTCACAGAATTTCGCAATATGCAATAGGATAAATTGGACCACTTTATTATTGAATCGCAATTGCTCTCAAGAGATGAAGTTGTCAATATGCAACTACACGGTGTGTTCCGCAGTAAAATAAATAATGAAGCTTACTTTCCCACGCAAAACGACAGTGTAGAGATGCACAAGGGCTATAAGGAGATAAATCTGTAAAACCTTTTGTTTTTTCCCTTTTTGTCTGCGTTACTGTCTACGTTAATGTATTAGAGTATTAGAGCTTTTTTCTAGAAAAGAGAGTGCTCAAATGAGTCGAGATTGAGTGAGATACTGAATCGATGAGCTTTTTACTAAACAAATTTTGTATATTATATAGATAGGAGTTCATAGTCCATTACGCGTGTGTTTGCTGTGTGTGGGAGTAAAAGAAGGGGAAAGTGGATGAAGAAAAGAAAGTAGGTAGAATCAGAGCATGCAATGTAATGTTGCGTACAAAAATATTAGCATACATGAAGTACAACTCCAAATATATCGTTTCTAGCACTTTTTTGTGTAGAAAAGTCATACGTTCCCTTGTTGGAGAAATATATTTGTGTATATTCTTAGAAAATATCACAGTATCATCATGTGATGCATACAGGCAGGCTTTCATATGTTTGCCTTTTATGAGCTTTGCGTATGGACAGTAAATGCAGAAAACCAAGTCATATATTACTCGACCACCTTTTGCGAGATTCGCGTGTGTGGTGTTTATCTCAATGCATCGAATGTAAACAAACGCAATGATCCTAAATCCATTTTTATTATTTCATGTTTACATATCCATATCTCTTTCCTCTCTCAATTTTTATGTGATTTTCCCGAGGAGAAATGGGGTAACCACAAAACAGATAAGAGTTGCGCATATCACGTATTTTTATTTATATCAGAGTGAAAACTCAATTCGATTTTCCTTTCTCTCTCTCTTTGTGCTTTGCGTATTGTCTCTCATGTGTAAACAAATTTTTATAGACATCACAAAAATAGCAGCAATACAAAAACAATAATAAGATGTTTTCAGCCATTCTAGCTGGAAATGCAGGCGAATAAATTTATTCCTATATGTACATACAAAAACGACACTGTTCACCAGTAGTCGTAATAACATGTTGTTTTTTGTAGCCTCCTTATTTGGATATTATTTTTATGTGCTCTCAACCTTTTCCTCTTAGGAACGAATTCACCAAATTAGAGTGACATGGATTTTTTCAAGAGAGAAAAGAAAAGCAAAAGAGCACATTTGCTTTGTCATATTGTGGACATCTCATACATTTTAATGAGACAGTCTGCTCACAAAAAAGGAAAAGGGGAAAATGTGTGTTTTTTTCTAAGAAAGTATATAGGGAGCTGTTGAGAGCGAAATAGTTTCGAAATCAAAGTATTTTTCTTTACTTTCTCCCCCTTTCTCTATCTCCCTTTTCATCGTTGTCGTGTGTGACGGACAGTTTGGACGTGAGCTGGAGTGGATATGCGATGAATAATAAAAGTGTGAAAAGCACAGTTGCTTTCACTAGTCACTCAGATAAAAATTTCCTAGTTTTTCCCAATGCCTGTTGTCCCTCTGTACTGAAATTGTTGAAGGAAATGTAAATGTTGTGGAGACGATAAGGAAGGAAGACGTAAGAAGAAGGTAAATATGTATGTGAGAGGATGACAGGTGAGGGACAATACACTCAATTACTTTAAAGTTGACGGGCAAACGTACATGTACCGTACAGTAATTATAGTGTTAGAAAACTTTGCTAACAAATTGTAGTTTCACATAACCTATGCGACTACATAAGGATGATACGTTAAAGTTTCTCAGCAAAACAAGACATTTCCTAAAAGACTGCGCAATTTTCAGTAGAGACAGGTAGGCATGCATGCTTTCGTGACATTCTGCAAATGGAGAAGCGGAGTCGACGGCCATAAGGAGAAATTGAGTCGTTTTCTCAAGACAGTGAGATAAGCAAACATGGACAATATTATTCTTGTTCGCATAATGGGACGCCCTTCTCTGTCCGCTTTGAGACTGACTTTTTTGCGTAATGGCAGAGAGAAACAAATCCGGAGAGCTCAATCAAGGCGGATACCACGACGAGAGTTTACATTCGTTGCTAGGTTTTCATTTAGAGGGTAAATATATGCGGTTCAAGTGAAGGGGTCATATAAAAATCCTGCGGTCTGCGTCTTCATTCCATCCGGGCTTAACAAAAAGAAAATTGTAAAAGAGTAATAGGAAAACTACAGAAATATATGGGAAACCGAGCCAATGCTAGATTGCAATCCAAAAGAGTCAAGCAAAAAATTTTGCTACCTTCATTTCTCGTCACCTTTTGTACTGGTCATCCCTGCATCTCTTTTCTTCAATCTAAACTTTCTCTCTCCCTCTTTTGCGCTGCCCACACTAACACAAACATACCGATCAGCGACTGTTGACACAATCAATGTTTTACTTTTCGACGACCAAGAAAAACCATCATTAGTCAAGGTCACATCATTGATGTTTGCTTCTTGGAGAGTCGGGAATTATCTCGTTATTTGATACCAACGGTAACTTACAATACAAATAATCATTTCAATCTCGTCCTTGAAGTGCGATATGTTCCCATAAGCCTCTTAAGAAAAGAAAGGTAAAGCCAACTTTTGGAAAGAAATCCTTTCTAATTCTTCGCATCATCGTGAAAGGGATGAGGAAGCGTATTAAAATAATACCAAAGGAATAGTAATATTTCAAGTGTACTCATAAAGCTTCACTTTTACGTCTTATAAATGCACTGGCTGCATTTCTTCGCATTGTCCTGCATTATTTGAGTTTCTTGCTTTATATCTCCATACAATTCCTTATAACTTTTACCTCCGTCAAGTCTCTCATACCACCTTGAGCAGTTATGTACGTGGTAGAAGACGTGTATGCGTGCATATTTTACATGAAACCATGTGTGCGAGTGAAAGACAGGAGTGCGTTCATAAACTCGGTCGACTTCACCGTTTTCCGGCTAGTCGATGCTCTAACAAAAACTTTGCTGGGAGAGCACACACGTTGCTATCCACAATACCCCTTTCCGTCACTACCCCCACATACTCGTTTCCTCTGGAGAACTGACAAAAATATCTCAGGTGGAACATAAAAAAGTGAAACAAGAAGCCATCGATCTTGGTCAAATTGTGTACACAAGCCAGCCCACTTGCCTCCTTACTATATAGGCAATACACAAACGCCATGCCACGATAGTTGGTGCACCTCTCACTCCTTCTGGACTCGAATCCGTCGCACACACCAGCGCGCTACATTGCAAAAGTGATGTAGGTCCTCGAAGAGGGATTTTCTTGACGGGAACTTGTGGCACACCTTTTATCTTCGGCTTGTACACTTTTTTTATCTCTAAAGTAGTATTGCCGAGCAGTAAAATTTGGAGGGAGGAATTGAGTGGAGAACACATTTACTCGTGTTTTTAACGAGGGAGAGGAGTGCATGAAAACGTTCCAAATGTCCATGTGTAACATTGTCATTAGGGCGGAGAAATATATAAAAATGTGCTTGAATTGGAATGATATTAGAATAGTGGCCACCACCACATCACCACTCACACTACTTTCTCGGTTGTATATAGCGGTGGTGATGGTGGCGGTAGTTGGTGGCACGCTGGAGATAGTGAAATTACACCATTTATCGAATTACTCTCGCCTCACTCTCTGCACACACACAAGGGGCGGTATGCCTCCAGGAAAGAGAGAGGAAAGTGTACTGATAAAATGAGTGGAATATTTCTTGCAAAAAAATCGACATATGGAGAAACGATTGACATTGTACGTGCACACATCACTTTTGGCTCCTTTCCGTGAAAATGAAGAGAGAGAGAAAGACAGCGACAAGAGACGGGGAACCGTTAACCAATCCATGTACTAAAATATATAAAGCCGCCGCAGTGTTGTACGATGCACACAGGAAATACATGGCATTTAACACAGTTTGCATTCCCATTACATTCGTCGTATACACACAGCTTTCCCCTGGTGTTATCTCAACTGGAAAATGAATAAAAATTGTCGTGTAGAGAACCAGAGAGAGAAACTCTGAGACGACCACACTACTACAACCGCAAAAAACCCAAATCCGGTGACAAAGAAGAGGGGAGTAGAAGGAGGAGGAGAGGGAGAAAAGTGGTGATAATCCGACAAGCACATGACTTTATTGAACTCTTTATTCTCCTCTTTTATTGCACTCATTCTACTGTAACGTTTTACAACACCGGAGAGCAGCTAATGTGAGTTGTGGACATATGCGCAACAAGGAGGAAAACATGCGTGACCATCTCACAACAACAAATTCTCTTATATTCTATAATATTTCTTGGTATAGATGGTCAAGCGTATGGACTTGAATGCATACATCAAACCAACATTCAAAGAGACAGATATTTAACCAAGTATTTACGAGGGGACCGAGTATGACATTGCAGACTTGTTTTTCTGTATCCTTCCTTGAGCAAAATGCTGGTTTTCTATTTATGAAATTGTGACATACATATGTGTTTCAGTAGTAAAGTATTCGATCAAGCTGAGCTTAATTTTGTCATGTTCCTTCTCCGTTTCCTGTTCCAAATATTGTTCTCGTTTGCTGTTGCGCTCGAGGCTAATTAATCTGTGTTGGTAGTTGTACGCAAACGGAAATATGCGACACAAGGAAGCAATAGAAATTTTTGTGTTTTTAAAACAAAAACAAAATCACTACAACATCAACATGATTGTTATTACGGAGATAAAAATGTGCAATTTTCTTCATTTTTCGTGAGTGTTTTTGTACGCGACTGTACAGCGGAAGAGAGGGGGCTAAGAGGCAAATCTACGTAGACTACTCCTCTAATCTGTTTCTATACGCTCACTTTTTAGTGACAGGATGCAATGGAATGTGTGTACAATCTAAAAGAAACTCTGTTTATTACGGCATTGTCTCTCTCGCTTTCTCTGGATACGAGCCAGAGAGCGAGGCAGTACTGTGGACTCCGTTTGCGAGATAATACCACAGCGTAATGCACTTTCCCTCTTTCTGCATTACATCAGAAAAATCGAAAGAGCATGCATTTCCCAAGGTCTACACATGTAATCTCTCTCCCACTCTCCTACTGCGCTTTCTCCACTTGTGCAAACACAAGAACACACATGCCAAAATCAGCAGTTTAAAAAATTCTACTCTTAAAAAAAACTCTATATCAACTCAAGTTTTTCAAAACTCAATTCCATTTCAAGGAAACGAAGGAAATATATAAGCCGAAAGTTTTTTCCCTTTTGTTGCACTGGTCTGTTGTACGATTCTTTCTGATTTTTTTTGTCGTCTGAATCCATATCGCGCTATGTTGTAATTCCTTGAGTGTATACTCACAGTATTGCTAACACCACAGCCTTGAAAAGAGATCTGCGGCTGTGTTGAAATGACCTTGTCGTTTCCCAACTGCATCATCACGCGAACCAACGATGGGAGAGGGAGCCTGAGAAAATCTATTTGAATTCTTTGTTGTGTAAAATATTTTTTTAAGCAAAGAAACGGGTATTATTTTTATCCCAAAAAGTGGAGAAGAAGAGCCTCGAAATGTATTCGTGCATACATGTTTTATTACAACATTGAAGAAAAAGTCCGAAGAGAAAATCAGCTTAAAAATCCGTCTTCGTTTTCCCAAGAAAAGCCACGAGAATCAAATTATGTGGAAGAATGGTAGAGGACGAAGAAATTGAAAGGATGAAAGTAGCATCGTGTTTCTCAAGGAGAAAGAAAGGCAAACTCAAATTTTTATGCAAATGTGAATTCATAAACATATTTCTGGTTCGTTCGTAATCATAATAATAATGAGAAAGTGAAGAGAAGAGCGTGTAAAGGGAAAAAAAGATGATTAGCTTAATGACTCACTTTATGGATTGGCTTAACCAAAAAAATGGCACCAGTTTTTATAGTAAGAATTGCAAAGAATAAGAGCTTCAGTAGTACCCCCACTTCATTTGGGCTAGCCAAAGAAGTTGGTAAAACGAAGTCGAATCACAGACCAAAGCTTGCGTCAATTTGGCGTTCGGGGTCCTTAGTTAACCGAAGCGTAACGAATAACTGTCATTTTTTGTTTGAAAAATCAAACCGTAAAGGAAGAAGAAGGAAGTGAATTTCGAGAGAGCCTAGCGCGTCTTGTGCACATACACATCTTTATGTACGCAAATAATAATTTCCCATTCCAACAACTAACAGCGAGAGAGAAAGAAAGGAAGGAATTTTCTCGAGAGGGTTTACACTCGAAAAAAGAAGAAAATTACGGCGAAAGCAAGATAATGGAGGTGATGTTTTTGCAAGTGAAGATGGAGAATGTGAGCGAGAGTATATGTTTCCAGGTTTAGCTAGGCAAAGATAATGGGAGAAGGGGTCTCTTGGAATTGTTCCAGTGAGACAAAGACTCCAAACCAGCAGAACGCTTTGCTCTCTCGCTGTATATGCATGGGAAAATTTCCTTACAGTTGGGGGTGCCACATATGGAAAGCAGCTTCCAGCATATCACTCTATTCGCAGCGCACAACCATTTTTGGCTCAAAACGCAACACCAAGATGTTTTCCCTTTTCCCTGTTTCTCGGTGTATTAAATCCGCGGTGTATATTTTAGAAGAAAAATGACAGGAGAAAGAAAGCGCACAATATTTTTTTCAGACTTATGCAAACTTTGCTCTTCCAAACGGGAAAAAGGTCATAACAGCCCGATGTATATCGCGACAGACACGCTCCATTTTTTACTGTAATCATGAGGCAGGTTCGAGTTGTAGTACGCATCGCTTTTGCATACGAGTCCGATAAAAGTTGTCTTCTCCAGAAGGGCACGCTTCATATCACAGAAGCCACTATAAACCAGTGCAAAACGAGTGGTTCACGGCGGCCATGCGATTATATCACACATTACTGACAATAACTGATGAAAGCCTTAAGCTTTTTTTACGCGTAGGAAAATGGAAATCTGGCAAACGCCACCTCACTCAAGTCGGCGAGCGAGAGGAGTATAAAAGCGCAGTTTTTTATGCAGTGCATCTGGAACTTGCCAGAGATAGTTTTTGTATCAGTGTTATCAAGAGAAGAGAGAGTGTTACTGGAAGACTCTGAGTGATGCTACATTTGTGAGTATGTGGTATGTGATCAGTGACCGTGCACAATTGGATAATGTCCAGGCGTGTGGAAATACATGATTTCTTTCCGCTTTCTCTTTATATATGTATCTCATTCACTCGTTCTCCAAACGACTTATCCACTTCTTTTACAACGGGATTTTAAGGAGGCTGTCTCTGGAGGCGGATTTGACTCATTAGTTTGCACAGAAGCCTACGTCTCTCTCTCTCCCACACTCGAAAAGTGCATGCACACGCACGCGTTTCAAGAGTGATTATTTTGGAGTAGAGATGTAATGTGTCCATTATGTAAACGAGAGGAAAAGGGTTGTATCGCGTGATGTCTTGTTTGAAAGTGGGTTGAGGTGTATCATGTCCCTAAAAATAATTCAGTGCTTATTATGCATATACAATACGTGCGAGGTAATATTAGCAATACAGATGTGAAAGAGTGTATGTGTGTGAGAGGTTATAAAGTATATTTGCATTTATTCGGATGCTTTTACTTTGATATTTTTGTAGTTTAGAAGTTTGGGATAGAAGTAGCGTGCTTGGATTGGATTGAAGTATTTTTGTGCACGAATGCTCCTTTTCTCTTTTCTGCGTTTCTCCTCAAGGATTTGAGCACGAATCCACTTATCCTGGCTTCTGAGACACCGAAGAAACACGATACAAAAGGTACAGTCAGTTTCTTAGTTTCTCAGTGAGACACACGGGAGAGAGCAAGTGGAGAGTTTTTTATGAGAGACTTTTAGAGAGACATTGTCACGCAAAGCTGATAAGAGTAAAGCCCCTTCCCTTTCTGTAGATTCCATCACTCCAATAAATGGGTTTACAGCGGAGGAAAAACAGGATTTGCTTGCTAGCGAATAAGCCAAAAGGAAAAAGAAAATGTAGATGAGATTTTTTTTTGCATTTTGGAGGTGTAAGGAAATCTCAATCTGATACCATAAGTGTGCTAACTAGGCACGTCCAGACAAAATGATAAAGGCTTCAGAAAGAGAGAGAGAGAGGGAGGATTTCTCCTGGAATATTAGCAAATGAGACATACTTTCTCAGGGGAGCATTAAACTCAAAAGGAAAAGTTGATTGCTCAGCCACGCAAGGAGACAACTTTATTCCACTTATTTTCTCAGATTGTTTCACAGTCATTTTGAAATGTCTTTTCTTCTCACCTCATATTTGGTGTTAGCGCTCACCTGAGGGATGCTTGAGATACCTTTCTCTAAAACTTGGTCTCACTTTGGTCAGCAATTATGTCATTCAAATATACAGTTGGCATACTGGATCAAGCGGTTTTTCTTTCTAAGCACACTCAACCACAAGCTTCCCATCTTTCTCTTATTGCGGCTCACATGGCATAATCCCGTTTTTGAATGACACACCAACACACTCAATATACTCTCACGAACACGCTCATTTTAATCCCAGGAAACAAGTTTAACAAGCCACACCGTGTCGCTGACCAGAAGAGCCACAAACACATTTCAGGGTGTACAGCGTATGTGCGCACATGTGCTCGCAATTTTCAGCATATGGTACGCGTACGAAGTGGCAGCTACGCAAGCACCCATTCTCCCGATTTTATTTCCCGTAACAAAAGCCACTCAAGCCAACGAGATTCACGTCCATATCTCTAAGGATTTGCTGTGTGTGAGCGCACAGCTCAGTACTTTAGTGCAAAGAAACCTACGTTTTACATCTTCATGACATCACTGTATAAACACTACCTTACTTTTGTGTGTGTGCTTCGATGTTTTATAATAAAAAAGCATAGCTTTATACAGAAGTACAACGAGATTTCCTGATGACTTTCGTTCATTGTGTGTGTATACTTCGATAGAGATTTTCGCTGCGGATAATGCTATCAATGTTATGTAACCTTCACATCCTTTTCTCTTGCATACACACGCACAAACTTTCTCCCACTTTCACTCTCACTTCATCCATTTCGCA
This sequence comes from Alloscopus bannaensis, assembly GCA_027743745.1. Lineage (NCBI taxonomy): Eukaryota > Metazoa > Arthropoda > Collembola > Entomobryomorpha > Entomobryidae > Alloscopus > Alloscopus bannaensis. Next base: position 10,566 of record JAHZMW010000316.1, read on the forward strand.
TCAATTGTTGCAAAGCTCACGACAATGGAAAGCCATAATACCACATTGTCATTATGGTGCGAGTAAATGTCGGAGTTCGTATAGCAATCTAAAAATATTTTCAGAGTTGGGAGCGTATATAAGTACATTTTTGAAAAGCGTAGGATTTATGAACATTTCTGGGGGTGAAACCGGTGGTGAAAGGACCTGTTGTACATAAATAAGGACCGGCTGTATATTTCGGACGTAAACATTGTTTTTGCAACTGTTGCTCCTGTGTGTACAATACAACAGTCCATGTCCTCGAAATGAACCCCACACTTCAATCAAGAAATGTGTTCCAACAAAGTGTTTCAAAGGGGAAGAGTAAGCGAGAGGAAAATCGTCATTTTTCATTTTGCACGTACAAATATATTCACATTTAGCCGTTTTCTCTTTCTCTCGCATGTTTATATTTATATTCAGTTTTATTATCGGATATGAGCAAAGCAAGAGGAGCGGAAATCTCATCTGGAGCACATATGCCGCGAGTTTTGCGTTGCGTATAAACCTTACGTGCACTTCAGCGAGTGAGAACGCAATAAAAGGCAGTGCGCTGGAAAGGAGCGAGTGTGTATGGAATTGACTCGTGTGGTTTGGAGGAATTGAACCGTGCAACTAAATGAAGCGTACCCTTTCCCCGGATGTGGGGAAATAAAAGAGAGAAAGCTCCCAGTTAAAGTGCTTCGATATATGCTCACAACGGCTTTTTTCACATCACACAAAACGCATATATCGTGTGTTGCGGCTACTTCGCAACTTGGAGAATCGACAAATCAAGTCTCTCGGGCTTTGCCTCTTATGACAAATGCCTTTGTGGCTTTCTCTCTCCGAGAAAAGGGGAAAGGTGACAGAGTCGTTCACACAAACAGACGACGACTCTATTTTACCACACACTTCAAAGGTGTCAATGGGATGCTCCGGTAATGAAGGGTGACCACCACACTTCTAAGCTCTTACTACAGGATGTCGGACAGAGTTGTAGAATGTCAAATTCCGTTCACCGGGTTCACTGAGTTGACAATGCATCTTAGAAATCTCACTTTCCAAGAGTTTCTCTTTCTCAAAGCGTGCAACAAATCCTCAAAAAGTCTTTTTCGCCACGCGAGATACATATTTCTACTCGTTAAATGTAGGGTTACAGGAGATGTTGGAAGAAATGCGGGCTTCCGATGACAGCCAGCACAAAAAGGAGGAAAGGAAAACGAGACAGAAAGAGAGAGATCAAAGAGTGGATAATACTCCACTCTCTTTCTCTGTGTCAGCTCTGTAGCAAAAGTTTATAGCGAGTCTGGAGAATGAGAGATGGAGAAAGATGCAATATGAAACAGGAAACGGAATCGTTTTCCGCTTTTAAAGAGCTCTGTGTGTGTCGCTCCTCACTTCTCTGCTCCTGTGGTGAAGAAGAGTTTGCAATTTTCTTCATGGGCTAGTTCCGTAGCCGGAAACAGACAGTCTGTCGAAGGTAAACCACACCGCTGACAAAATCAAAGGGAAGGAGAAAATGAGAAATTTCCCAAGGTTTTCTTTCTCCACTTTCCACTTCTCTTCTTACCATGTTGTGGGTTTTGAAGGAGACCATAGCCTCACATTATCATCATGTCAGTCGACACTGACAACACAAAGCCCCTTGGAGGAAAAAGGAGTGAGAGAGAGCCACCACATCCAAAGCATTAAGAAGGGAGCACTGAATATATGTATTTGTGACCGTGTTTGGACCACACAAAAGCAACCTCTCTTTTTCTCAAAGACAGGACGACGTCTTCAAGTTTGTCGGCGGCGCAGTGACTTTGACAAAAGAGTGAAAAGCTGCAAGCCATTTGTGCTCCCTCACGTCTCCCTGTTGGGAGGCTTTCTACTTTCTGAAACAAAC
>JAHZMW010000317.1:0-46862 GCA_027743745.1 Alloscopus bannaensis
TATAAAATTTTCTAAATATCTCCCATGAACCGCTTAATGCTTTTATTGGCATTTGGTAGCACCACAATAAGCAGCATGGCCACACAACGCAAAGATTCCGAGGGTGCTAAAATTAGGAGAGCGCACCCTTAGTATATGCATCCTTATTTGAGCTTTTGATAACTTTATCCCATGAAATGATGGCCTCAGGAAAGGATGAACTTAATTCAGGAAAATCATCAAATTTACTTGATCACGGAGCTTTTCTACATTTCTTCCGCACATGTGAAGAGAAGAGCATCTAAAAATGTGAAACATGACTGGTTTCATTTTTTTGCATGTTTCATATCAATGAATGCACCTGCTTGAGCTAATGTGTGGACTAACGTGAAGTTGTGAACTTGTGCAGTTCCTCAGTTAAAATCCATCAGTGCCGACATTATATTTTCACTATTTGCACATGAAATGTAGAGGAATGTCTGTGTTTGTGCTCAAGAAAGCAATTAGCTATCTATTATGTACATAACTCTTTCTGCATAATGTAACTAAAACTCTCACCCAACAAACACTAACCACTTCTTTAACACACAAAAGCTTGTGTTACTCACAAATTAGTATTATGCGCAGTGAAAATTGGGCTAGTGGATTATGCATGTTTCCTTCAAACGCTGACGTGTCAGACAGGTCGATAAGTACGAAAAATTATGTAGGATAATGTGAAGACGTGAGAATACAAAAATTGCACTTTTCTGACCAACAACCCATCAAAAATTGTGTATTTTGTACAAAAAAAAGGTATACATTTTTATTAGGGAAATAAGGAAGCAAGATTTATACACTTTGTGTATATTGAGTTGTTACCAAAAATGTTGAGAATGAACGGGTACTAAAACCAAAAAAACCAAGAAAGTACTTAAAACTAACTCTCATCATCATTCTCCTCACTATCGGCGGACTACTACGGTTTATTCTCATTGTAAACAAGCGTTCACCAACCTCGAAAAGGAAACCACGTTCTTTACTGAGGGAAAAGCGGCATTTCCATTTTAGAAAGTGTGACTTGGGAATTTCCGCATTGAGGACGGCATTTTTAGAATTTTCTCCTAGTCAAAAGCACCGTCACAAAAGATACGTGGGCGAAGGATAAGCATTCCAAAACAGTATATAATAACGTCGTCACCTGTAACACCTTTCAACTTGTCATACTCAAAATTTATATTAACCTTAAACTACAAGAAAGACAGCCGCCAAGCATTTTGTCTTACTTTCATTACAGAAGTGTACATATAAGGCGAACTGTGATTAGCGAAGATTACAAAGTTCCTTCAAGATTATGAGATTTTCCCACAGTATATCACCATCTTATCTGGGTGCGTAATGTGGTGTGCTTTAATACAGAGATTGAGTGAAGTAACCCAACTCACAGTAACCTTTTCCTTTTAGCATACTTTTATCACACAAAATATTGATGACCTCCTCTCTCCTTTTAGAACTGCAGAGAAATCACGGAAAAGCTGCCAAGTGTAGTTTTTTTTGTAACTTAACAAAGTGAGAATGAAATTTTTCAACTCTTATTTTAGATTCTAACAGCGAGATTGTTAAGAGCCGTGTGTTTCACATTTATTTCTGGTGTTACGTACGAGTCTTGTAAGTGTGCTAATGTGAAAGATAGTGTGACTTTGTTCATGTAATGCCTTTTTGTATCGCTCCACAATGATTATGCACACATTCATGTCTCGGATGAAATGGTGCAAGGAAAAGGGAGTCATGAAAAATGTGGATCAGTGGAATACTTACATTGTTGAATCGTGTGCGAGAATGACACTCGAAGAAAGTGTGCATTCAATTCTCTCCTTTTTAAAACTTCTCATTCTAAAGTAGCATTGAGATAGCAGTGCTAAAAATGTATAGAAACTCTGACACTGTTAGCGACAATTTTTGTTTCACTCGTGTCCCGGTTCGCGTTGAACACATCCTCATTTTATTACATGCGTTTCCACACGTCTGTGATGATTGTTGCATATTGATATTATGTGCGTGTAAACGTCAACCTTTTTTACATCCGTTTGCAATGCGGAGTCGTTGAAGAAAGTAAAATAAAAAGGAGATAATTACCTAAGACGACACAATGATGTTGCCGACCTTATAGCTGTAGGATTTTTATGGGATTCATATTTTTAAGATATAATATAAATAAGCATATATACCTACACACATACATATATTCCTATAATGATATAAAATCGTAAGTTGTAGTGCAACAACCGTAAGCGGTTATTGCACAGTTAGCAACATCTTATTGTATAGCCCCCTATTTTCTCATTTCAAATTATTCCTTTACCAAAGCGAAGTAATTTAATTACCACCATCATAATGCGTATTGTCTCCTGCTGTGTGCAAAACGGTAAACCACAACAATTCCTTTCCATCTCATTTTTTTACGTGTACACACTCTTCAACAACGCATTTTTACTAGGTGCTTAGTATTTCTTGATGAATCCTCGGAGAACTGTACTTCAAAATTGACAAATTCACAAGATTGTATATGAGTCACAAATAACTCTCGCAAATAAATGCCTTGGATGATAAATTCCTTTAGGAAAATCGCTACTCTGAACTTGATTCGAAGACAATGCGCGTGTGGCTCGAAACTCTTGACGTTTGGTGGGAGACCCTATTTTTTGCGAAGATGATTACTTTTCGTTAGACGCGTCTCGACAAAACTTGTAAATTAAAGGCTTAGCTCCGGCTTTTCCTTTGTAATGGATGGTTATCGATTTATGCAGGAGTTATTCAAGTTCTGAGACGTGTGCATAGGAGTAGACAATTAGCTTGACAATACTTGTAGCGTATGAATCATGAAACTCGTCAGGAGCGTGCTTCGAATGGAGTAATCATGTTCGTGAATTTTCGAAGCAGTCAACAACCTCATCTCTTGGTCATATAGTTATCATTTGAACAATTTCTCGCTTGCTGCCCACTGATGGCTTTATAAAAGTCCTTTACTGTTTAGCGGTATAATCTTGCGGTGATTTAATTGACAGAAATGAAATGGTCGACGGAAGTCGGATTTTTAAGGGTGCTCTAACAAGATTGTTAACGTTGCTGCAATTTTTTGACAATACCAACAAAGGAATTTTTATATCTGATTAATTACTTGTCTAAACGGTTTTGCATGTATTTTTACGATGTGATGTAAATACAATGACACATTTTTTATGATTTCTGTATTTTTTTTATCTGCAGGACTTCAAAATGGGGAGAAAAGGGTCTCAGTCGACCCTGTCAATGCTCCTTCTGGGAATAACTGTAATTCTTTGTGTCGCCTCCATAAACGGAGAGGAGACCGAGAGCAGTGCGACGTGTCAATGTGGAGTATTCCTTCTCGGATCTGGAACGCTCACATTCTCCGCAGATGCAAAACCTGTGCTTGCCGGTAAGAATATCAATAAGATAAGCTCTACATTTTGTAGTAAAACATATTCTGAGAATGATCTCCTTCTAGGAATATGAATGCTATTAGGTCAAATATATTTAGAAAAAAAAATCAGCCCTTGCTTCTTATTTCTTGGAATTTCTGGGTTCAAAGACCTGACAAAAAGGACACAGAAACAACCCTTATGGAATTGTACCAGGAAATATTTAGTGAAGAAAAGAGTCCACATGTATCTTTGTGTTAGAACGCAATTTAAGTACATTTATTTATCCCCACACACGTGTGTTCGTTATTTCCAAAGATTTTTCTATTTTTAACAGCCCAAATCAACCCTAATATCCTTGAAAGTTCCTTGAACTTTTGGGGAGGACTTTAGGCTCGTTTTTAAGAGCATTTCACCCTCTCAAAAAGGTTCACTATTTTCATGCGTATTATCTGGAAACAATAACCCTTCTCAATGTTCGTGTATATAAAAAAGACCCTTCTACCGAATCAGTAAAAAGGGATGCTAGTAAAACTGGGATAGGTGTAAAAAAAATCTGGAGAAGATGATTCTATTGAAAAAACTCCTTACAAATATATCCCACAGACACTACTCTTCATCTAACGACCTAACGTTATATGAATTCTTGGAGAAAATGTACCGTTTTATGTTACACTGCTGGTCTAATCTTTGATCTAGCTTCAAAAAGACTTTTCAACCCTAAACCTGATTGATTGTTGCTCCACAATAGGCTTCACAAAAGGCTTCTTAAAAGGGCTCTGAAAGATTTCAGGAAAAACCTTGAAAGTTCATTCCCCTTGGGAAAACCTTGTCTTCTTGAACTTGACCATGATTTTGGAACGCTTTACATTTTTTATGAAAACTCCATCTTCAATATGATTTCTTCAATTTGACAGGCCTCCCAGTCGCTGCCAACTGTAGCGTCTCCGATGACAAAATTTCATGTGCCACAATATGTCGCCAGCTCATCCAAGCGATGTCTGGAAACCAAGAAAATACCCCTCTGGTTCAGACCGTGGTCCTTGCGGCAACTCGAACTTTGGCTTGCCAAAGATTCAATGAGTCTCATAAGGTCCCGGCTCCAAGGAACTTTGAGGGGACGAGTCGACAAACTTTGGCGCAACTTGATGACCAAAACAAGTGGAAATTTTTTGTGGGACCAAGCTCTCATGGGGCGAGGTCCGACTTGGCGTCGGAAAGGGTTGGTGCGGCCACCACGAGTGGAGGGATTGATGGAAGTAGTAACCATGCAGAGCAGGAAGACGACAGTTCGGGAACCTTGACGGAACCGAAGTGGCTTGGAGGTTATTATAGGTGGTGTGATGAGCACTGGATTTATGCTGGAGTGAGCTTACATGAACCGTTGTGCTGTCAAGGGCATGTTCCTAAAAGGTTGGACAACAATTGAAGTTAAATGACGGAAATGATGTAATTCTAGAATGGTGGAGCTTAATAAACAATATTTTTGCTTCAGGTGCCCGAATTACCAACCGGAAGAAGTAACCACCCGCAAATCAGCGAGGAACGGACGGAAACCTAGGCTCATCGTGATTAAACGGTGCCCCAACGACAATTGTGACGAAGAAGACGAAGAGGATCTCGACCCTGCTTCAGGTGAAACCATAAACAACAACAAGATCACCCCCACCTCCGCCACCCACAAAGGGACGGACGACGGCGAAGACGAGACCGAAGCTCCAGAGATCTCTGAGAAGGACGATGAGACCGAGGACGAACCACAAAAGGACTCTGATAACGACGAAGCGAGCAGTGAGACCATCAACCCGTACACCACCCCAAAACCGATTCCTTCGAAGCCTTTGAACGCGACAGTGATGTCGGAGGCGTTGAGATTCTTTGAAACTTTGATGGTCGGTTTAGGTTACGGCGACATTTTTGAAGGCGTCCGCTCCGTGTTGCCGGAAGCCACGACGGTTCAACTGCTCGAAAGAATTAACCACGGAGGCTGGCTCACGCATTATCAAGACCGTTACATTAAATGGCCGAGGGAGTTCAGTCTCAGCTATTGTTATTTGGAGTACTCCATGTACAACGTGAAGACCGAAGGTGGGCTCGTCCATGCCACCCAAAATTTACTAGAACGCGTCTTCGGGCCAGATAGGCCCCTCCCATTGTCAGGCAACCGTCTTCCTCAACCACCTCAAACTCCGCAGTCCCCACCAGCCAATCCGTACGAGTCCAACATGGCTCCGGACCTCACCAATTACATCCAGCAACTTCCTCAACTTCCTGGAAACAGTTTTGGAGGTTATGATCCCTACGAGCACTCGAGAATTCCTGGAAACCGCAGAGTTCGTCGAGGAGTCAGCGTGTCAAGGAGTTACGGCGCTCCAGCGACAGGACGAAGCAATAACGGTAACAACAGGGTTGTCCGACGTAATCAAGCGAGACGTGTGAAACCGCAGTCGAGAACCGTTCCACTTCCACCGGCGTATGAAACTAGTTCCGGTGGCATTCCTTATTCCCAACCAGCAACTCAGTCTTCGCTTCAGGTGGCGACTCCAGCGGCGAGCGATGCCCATTTGCAATTTGTGCCTTTGCAAACAATCCAGCCAAATTATACCAGCAATAGCCGACAATCTTCTTTTGTTCCAACGCATACTCAGCAGGACAGTTACTCCACCCAGAGTCAGCCTCAGCAGAGCCAAGCGTTTCCAAAAGTGTACAGGAACAATGTCCCTTACATCTTTGACTCGTACCAGCCCACCACCCCGGTTCGAAGGAGTCACACAGCAGAATACAGCGGTAACGGTCAGACCTCCAATTTGGCCGAAATTGCTCGCCCTCGAAGACATCCCGGTGGTCAGGAAAGTGTATCAGATAGTAATAAGAGGATGTCCCCTTCTGTTGACTCAGCTTCGATGACTGGTGCTCAAAGAGGACCTATGGGACCACCGCCACCGATTCCTCAACCTCAACGGAAACAATCTCAACCTCCTCCAACTCCGAAAGACGGCCCTTCCGCAGGAAACCTTCTCAACATTGCGAACATGCTTATGCAAACCGCGATGGCTGGAGGTGGCAACAACGAAGGCGACAAAGTAACGACCATGATGCAAACCGCGATTCCTCTTGTAGCTCAAGTAGCGAACAATCCTGCGGTTCATAGCATGGTGAACAATTTAGTGACGACATTTTTGACTCCCCCCAATCCCAACGGACCACCTCCTCCACCTCGCCCAAGACCTGAGCCAGAAGACAACTGGGGCAGTAATAACAATAAGAGACCTTCACACTCTCATAAGAATCCTGTGAAAGAGAGTGACGAACAAAATTCAATCGAGCTCGACGAGCCTGTAGTGTCCTCCTCAAATTCGAAACCGGTGAATTCCAGACCCCCACCAAACAATGGCGGCGCAACCGAAATGATTGCGAGCATGGTTCAAAACATGCTTCACAGCTATCTCAAGCACCTCTTCACCGGAGGTGGTGGCCGGCCACCGAGGCCACCAAAGCCAGATGGTTCCAGCGGGAGCAGCAATCCTAACGATAAGCTCGGGGTTGATAAGCCTTCCACGAGTGACAACACGGAAAGCAATGATATCGTCGACGTCATTGCGAATGCGGCGAAGCCATTTTTCATCTCGACGTTTGGAGTCGTTCCAGGGGATCCGGGGTATGGAAGGCTGCTGAATAGAAGGAGGGATGATTTCAAGAGGTAAAATGTCATTTTCTTAAAAATACATATATTTTTATCCTCGACTCGATTTTGACTTTATTTTTCTCTCTTCCAGAAACGGTGGCACCTCCAAAGGCCACAATTACAATGACATCCTCACCGAAGACCCTGACCCCGGGACGGGCATCATGGACATCGTCTTCGGCCCGCCAAACATCCCTCCGACGGGGAACAGTGTCTACGACTTTGGGAACAGGGTGACGTACGCGTTCACCAATGCCAATGATCCTCACCACGGAGTGTACTGCTTCAAGCAGTACTTCGTCAACAAGGTCTGGGACTACTTTAGAATGGGAGTGAGGGCCGTTTTCAAATAGCAATAGGAAGAAAAATTAAGACAAAATTTAACTATTCAATTCACAACTTTACATGTATATACGTACACAATACACAGGGGAAATTGAAGACAAAATGAGAAATCTTCACAAAAAACTGACTGACGCATTTAGTATAATTGTAGGCTAATTGTAGGTAGTTTATAACTATTTATACTCTAATATGTCTCAATATTTATTGTAGAAAATATTTAATATAATTGCAGCCTTTATCATTTATGTACTTCCAGAATTTTAACAGTTTCAGTTCAACAAGGGGGAAAGTTAGCATTTTTTTATGTACGCGTTACAATTTTCTTAGTTTTTTAGTGCACGATTCGATTGGCCATCCAAATCTAAGGACTGATTTACTTTCTCGGGCTTTTTTTTACAATTACTCATACTTTGTTTCAGGCTCCTTGTTAAAGGATTTGACGAGGAGGTGTTGTATTGTATCTAGTCAGGATTTTACATGCCTCCTATAAAATATTTCACTTTCACTGCTTTCACTCTGACTCGCTGATACAAATGCAAAATTTTTGGGTATTAGTCGTGCTCTCCTGTTACACATTCTATGAAAAAAAACCTTACTTTCTCCAGTGACACAAAATGAGCATCTCTGTAATACTTTCACTTATGTAAAAAAAAGGCTTGAATAGATCTTGTTAGTTGCAATTATTTATATATTTAGCATGTCTAAATAATGTACGAATACTCTATCCGTTCACTAAAGAGTAATGTGGGAAGACCAGTGCCAACTTTTGTAAAATGATTAGATGACAGGAATGGTATAGTAATGTCAATATTGTCAATGCAATTTTTGCAATTGCAAGGAAAAATGTTGTAGTTTTCTGTACAAATCTTGGTAGTTGTTGAGTTTTAGATTAAAATACATGAATGTGACCTGGTGAGGTACCTTCGTTTGCGTACCGAAAGAAATCGACGGCTACATGTAATGTTACCTAATAATTAAGCGAACTGATGAATGTAGCGTCTTATTGTTGAAAGCCCATTATTGTTACAATTAAAGTGTTTAAAAAATGTTAGTGTGGCCCTTGTACAGAAGTACGCGTTGTTACTATTTAAAATTGTTTGAATGTAAATTATTGTATGTCATTTCCCACTTTTATATCTGAAGAGATGTAGATGTACAATGTTGTAAAAAATGTGATATGCGAGAAGGATTTAGTAATAAAAGCAGAAACAAAGGATTCGTGGAGTGTTTCATAATGATTATCTACTTTTTCCCTCAAAGATCTTCAAAGTGTGAAAGAAGTGTATTGATGTAATATTCTTTATTATCACTACACTAAATCTCACCCATTAACTCGTAAATCCCATTTTCATATAAGTACAAATCGTTTAAATGACAGGGTTTAACATAAAACTATAGTAAAGCTTGTATGTTTTCATGAATGTGCAGTGTCCAACCGAAAGCAACAATCTGCATACCCAAATAATCTCTACTCTAAACTAGAATTCTAATACATCTACATTTTAGTTTGCAATGCATGTCTTTGTGCATTATAAACAAGAGTTGCTTATTTCCTTCAAATCAAAGTGCCTCTTACAGTACCATCAATTTAGTACTCTAAACAGTTGAATTTGTATTTTGTTGGTAAGATGCATGATAAAAATATAGTCTCTTAAAAATTTTAGAAAAAAAAACATGAAAAAATCGTGATATTAAATGTAATAGCCACCGGGACTAACGCGAATCATGATTCCGTGATATCCATCGTGTAAACCTGTTAGGTGACTTGTTACAAAATGTAAAGTTTATATTTTCTTGGAATCCAGAGTGAAACGGGACAGTTTCAGTTTCCTCTGCAAGTGATCACTAAGCCTCGTTTCCACCATCAACAGTGAGCCTTTCAAAAGATGGGGTTAGTCGATTCTGACCTACAATCACGGAAATACCACGTCCATAAAATATATCATGAAGTAAAAATTGAAGCTATCAAATTGAATTACCAAATAAAAAGTCATTTCCATGTATAATTGTTGGCTGAGGATGTCCCAATCGATCAAAGCACGCCGAGGCAACAGGCGGTGGACTCCAGGGTGCACTTGAAACATAGGTCGAGGGCACCTAAATGATATATCGTAAATGATTTCTTTGGTCTACTCGAATTTGTTAATGTGAACGGTATAATTTTCATCTTATGTGGAGCATTACCAATTGTATATTTCCTGGACCTCCTGGAGAAGGCGATGACGGATAATACACTGGATGACACGTCCAAACATACGGAGGAGACAATGGAGGAGTTCCTGCCACGCCGTCATGAAGCCAAACAGCGTCGTACATCTGTAATGAATACAAACACACAAATTCAGTCATTTAGCTTATACTTTGCCACATCCTATTGCATTTCTTATTTCACCTGTGGACTTAATGGAGTAGGATGATCAAAGTTGAACACTGTCCCTGCCGGACCTTGCTGGGGGTACGGGGAAGCATTATTAATCGGAGAAAACAACAGCGGTGGAGGGGCAACCCTACTTCGTCGAGGTGAGCTCATCCATTCACCTCTGTGCTTTCCAAAGATTTTTCCTTGAGACTTGCTCCCACTTTGGGGGCGGTTCTCTTTGTAACTTCCACCCCTCGCTGGTGTTTTCAGGTGGAGGCTGTCCTCAGTATCGTTCGAACTAAACTCGGTGGACATGGCAGATGATCTTAATACGATTGTACGCCTAGTCCTTTGTTTTCCCTTGAAGCATAATACGTCCGGAATCGCGAGCAGCATAGTTAAAACAGAAGGGCAGCCTAGCAAAGCCGGACGTACTGGACGACCGAAACTGGAAGGAAAAATAACAAAAGTTAGTTAAAATTCAGAAAATTATTAATTGTGCTCTTGAGAGGAGAGACTCACTGCTGCAAATACAAGTGTTCCAAATTGCACACAAATATTGATCCATTATGAGCTTCCAAGAGTTGGACCATTTCATGAGCAAACACTCTGAGTGGGGCTAATGTGACATTTCTGGGTTCTCCGTCGACGGGATCGGAAATCACAACGATGTGGTTCAGATCCTTTTCTATAGTCGCTTCATCTATGGGATTCTCGCATTTCTCGTTCAACACTCGGATGAGCTCATCCATACTGATTTGATAGTCGGGACAGTCGTGCAATATGGCTTCGGCTTTGTGAGCTATGTCTTCGATCTGAAGTCGGTCCACTGGAATCACTTCCCCCGTTCTTTCATCCACCTAAGTAAATATAAATAAATCATTTAAAAAATGACGACGCGGAATTGTATTCTTTTTTACTTAAAACTTTTACCTGCAAATAATTCTCCAGCTTGTTGAGCACAAGGTCATCCAAATCATCAGCACCACAAAGCTCAGGCTTTATGGAAAATCCATGTTCCTCCATGAAACAATCAATCATTTCCTGAACCGAAGTCGTCAAGTCTCTTCTCCGCCGATCATCCACTATGGCACATAGTTGCTCACCAACGACCTAAGCGAGTATCAATTTACCCCAAAATGTCATTTTACTAATTATTCAGTAGCCATATACAATAAAATTTTTATTCTGACCTTGAGTTGCTCTTTGGGCGTTAGACGAATGACCTTATCTTCCGAAGGAGAGACCTTGTATGTCGGATAGATAATCGTGACGATGTCGCTAATTGCATCGAATAGCTCAGCAAGCTTTCCAAATCCGTAGTCTGCGACTCTGCATTGTTCTGCACGGATGAAAAGGATATAACATGTCATTCGGATTGAGATGGCATTTTTCAGTGACTTTTTAGTGATGAGATTTCATTACTTTGAAAGTGATGATGGTAATACGGGACAAATTTCGCAAACTCCAACTCGCATCGTGTAGAATGGCGAAGCAGCTCCACAACCTAACATCAATATAATGGTGAAAGCTTTTAATAATTATGATATGTGAAAATAAAACCTGAATATTACCTCCCCTGCAAAAAGACGCGTGCGATGAATTTCTTGAGCGGTTTGCTCCCGTTTTGGAACCGCTAACATGGTGTTCCCCTCTTCATCCTTGATTAATGCCACTGAAGTCGAGTGTTCCACGAGCTCTGTTACAAGGTCGGAAAAATAACACAATCCGTAATCCTCTGGAGCAAATTGGCGTTGCGGAAAAACGCTTGCAAAGATGGTTGGAAAATCGTCCATTTTGATTTGTTTTTTGGGACCTCCCTGAGGGGACTTAAGAACTCGAGACAAGTCTGAAGAAAACCTTTTCATCTAAATCATTTTAGACATAAAATTAATTATATTTTACAATTTTTAATACAGATCAACATTATACATTTCATAAGGGTTGGAGTGCATACTTGAGCTCGGTGTGAGAGTGTGATGACCCTATTTTGAGCAGCCCCCATGATCTGAACCACATGGGGCAAGGCATGAAGTAATGCTGAGAGGTTAAAGTGTCCGTAGTCAGCAACACGGCATTGCCTAATAAGAAAAACAATTTATAATCATATACATCCTCTTATGTGTAAATTTTACATTCCCCTCACAACTCGTTACCTTCCGAAGTGAGCATGGTAGCTTGGGATAAGCTTCGCAAATGGTAAGGTGCACTTCGGCATCGTCTTCAACAAATCGGTAAGTTCCCTGGCAAATTGTGAGAGTTGAAGGGCTAACGGTTGTGAAGACATTCCTGTGATATAAGCCAACCATGCAAATCAAACACATTAGCCTCATGTGAAGCCTCAATTTGAAACAGTACCTTGATCGTTTTCCTTCTTCTCATGCCACTGAACTCTCTTCATTCCATTTTCCGCAAACACAATGTCCACTCCCTGAAGACATGCGATGAGGTGCTCCAAAGGGACGCCTCGTCCTTCTGTTGCTCGCTCAAGTGTTCCAAATTCGGATTCATAACAATCTAGGAAACTACAAAAAGAGAAAGTAATACCGGCTCCGATAAGACATCAAAGCTTTTAACTTGTCGATAATCATGCTGCGCTCACCTTATCAAAGGAAGCCCTCCTTCGTGACTCTGTAACAAGGAATGCATCCTGGACGCCAGAGTCTTGATTTCAATAATAACGTTTGGCAGTAGTACATCTGCCTCCCTTTCAGCCCACCCCATTCTGAACTTCTTCCCAATTTGAGGTGGATGTAGTTTGCAGTACAGGGTCAACCCTTTCCCGTCCTTTTAAGAAAGTCGCCTCATTATAAATCTCTTATTCGTGCTTCACTCTCAAAAAAAAATCGCTATTAATGCTTCATTACACTTACCCTATTTTGCCAGTCGACAGTAAGAGAAATTGTCCTTCCAGACGATGGGGTGGAAATACCATTTCCCCCCGCAGGACCTTCGGCAATGAGTACCACATCCTTCATACGATATAAATCGGATGACGAAACGGAACGCTTGTACCGCCTCTCGAACATTTCTCTGAATTTGAATAGGGGGAGGGTGTGATTCGGAACGTCTTGGAGGAGGGAAGCCACTTCCTTTTTTAGAGTCTCGTGGTCCACGGCTTGTCCTTAATCACGCGACATACAGTTTACACTTTTAATTAATTTGATGAAAATTCCAACTTTGACTTACCATGATCAAATGAAATGAAGATCCGCTTGTTTCCAATTTTCCGTCGGTGCAACTGCGCCACTGCGTAATGGGCGTCCTCCTTGTTGCATAACCTCACCACGGCACTTGTCGATCCGTCATTGGACGAGTACACCCATATCCCTCGAACACTAACGTGTTCCGAAAAGGAAGCGGTTAAGGCCGACCTAATCGTTTTCCAGTCCCCGAGATTCGAGTCGATATTCGTAACCGTCAAATCAAAAGAGGCGTCTACAAAAACCGAGAAAAATTATGATAAGGGCAAACTGAGATTATTTAACATTTTATAAGTCGGTGACATATAAATACCTCCATCCGAAGTTCGGTATCTTGTAAAGTTATGGTTGTTCGAATGGACCGCTGTTGACGCGCCAAAGGACCGATTTTCCGCCATCGAGGTGGACAACGGTGTGAGTGCGGGGTGGGGCACCAAAATTTGACCGTTACTACTGGCAGGTGATGCTCTATGCAAGTGGTCCAGCTGGAGATTACCATGCTGATGCTGATTACTAGGGAAATGAGTGATGCCATCACCCAAAGTGGAGTACAGCCGGGAGGCGCATACGACATCCGGAGTCGAGCTCATTTGCAGAGGTGTTTGACATTCTTGACGTACTCCGGTGCAGTCCACCGGGAACAAATTGTGATGATATGCAAACGACGGACTTGCTCCATTGTTCGCAGAACCTGACGCGAGACTCATTTGACTGTTTTTGTGAAATTGGGCAGGCAACGAAGTTTTCTGAAGCATCTGCAATTTACATTCGTACAAAATTTATGCAAAACGTTCGAGGAAAATAGTATTTGCAAAAAATCAGTCCACCTCACCAAAATACTTGGAGACTCCTCTCCGCTCATCTCTGTCGGTGGCGACGGGGAGGTGGAATGAGAAGCTGTGTCAGTTACATAGTACCTGCCGCTGGTTACCTCATTTGAATTTGGAATTTGATGATGGTACTCATCCGCAGGTCGCTTCCAAGTCGGCTTCCAGTTCGCCGCTGTGAACACTCCTTGTGCCCCTTGCATCTCGCTTATCTGTGGCCTTAGCCACACTTATCTTTACTAAATATTTTCCACTGTCTCACCCTTCCCCAAACACGGACACGAGTCACTGATAACCTACGTTTCTGACTCTAAACACTAAATAAACCTGCCCATTCGTATCCAATGACCTCTGCAAAATGTCGCCACACTTAACAATGATTATTGTGCCCCAGTTCACAATTGACAGAATCAAAATGATCACAGTAAAACACCGAATAATTCCTCGCAGAGCTAAATAACTAATTACAGGATCTGCTCCCTAAAAATTTAAAGGTCCTCAATTTTTTTTTGGCGGAAGAGCAAGTAATGATGAGTGTGCTGGGGATGACAATCGGTCGACTAATGGTTACCTCAACCTCCTTATGTGGTAACCGAAACTGTAGCCTCTTCGAGTTCACGGATGAGCCTCTGTAGAGCAGGCAGGGGTGAACGGAACTAACTAACGGAAAAACAGAAATCTTGTGTATTATAGTCTCGTCTTGAAGGAGGAGCTTATCAGTTCATGGAAGGCTGACTCCTGGATGACATCCACTTTTGTGAGCGAAGATTTCCTTCTTATTCTAATTTTTCCTAGATTCACAGGATCTGACGCTTTATGCAAATGGAATCTTTCCTAAGATTCCAAACACAAGAATGCTCAATCCTCATTTGCTTATCTTACCATTTTTACTGTCTCCCGATAAGGTGCCCATTGTGTGCATCAAGGAAGCCTGTACTAATTTCAAGCAAAGTCGGATTGAGGTGGATTTTCAGTAGACATGGTGCAGAGGTAGTTTTTGTTCGAGTTTTAAAGCGATTTGATGTGCATTTAGTGCTGCTTTAAGTCAAGCAGCGACTGTCTACCAAATATTTCAGTATCTACACCTTTCATAAACATGGCACTTGACTTTTTTCTACATAGACTGCATCCGTTTTAATGGAATGGCATTACATATATCAATTAAGATGACATCTTTAAAACTGAAAAAGTACTTCGGATTTTAGATGATTTCCCCGAAATACGGATGCTTCATACATTCTTATAACAAAAATACAAACCACCCGACAATTATCCGGTACATCCGTTAACATCTTGGTCCTTAATATGTTAATTCCGGTACATCTCAAATTCAAGCACCTACTCAAAAAAAAAATACGGAATGCATCGAATGCAGTTTGGAGTCTCTCTCTTTGTTGTCAAGCAAAGGAGTTCATTTCCATTCGAAGTCCTAAAATAGTTGCTTCCTCCTCGTAAACCTCTCAATCTATCGCAAAGTATTACTTTAGCTTCACAAAAAACGTTATGAGTCCGCAGTCGATTGGCTTGAGCATTCTCACCTTCTTCTGATCAAAGTCAAATCAGTGTAAAAAAAATTCAAAATTGCAAATCCTCCTATGGGGTAGAGCAACTGAGCCGGAGAAGGCAAAAGCATTACCCATACGTCCAATGGTGTTCACATGAGTTTGTGCAATGTGTGTGGCAAAATGTGGAGAGCAATGTGAAACTTTTGAGTGTAATAAATGTACGTCGACTTTTTGAGCCACGTCGACATAAGACTTGCACAAACCGCACGAAATAATGTAACAGATGTGTGTGAATGAGATGTATTCATTTTTCGTTTGTTTTTTCGAGATTTCTTGTAAAGAGGAGTGAGTCTGCGGTGGAGTGTATTTTATCTAAATTTGTCGTGATGAATGAAGAGTTTAGTGGTTTGACACTTGGCTTTATATTCTCCAGATTCTCTGGATATCATTTTATATGATTAAGGACTAACAACCATCTTCTTTTTCTGAGTGCTATATAAAGTTTGACAGCACAGGATTTTTTTTCCGGTTTTTGGAGTTATAGTTGTGGTGACTAGTGTCATCTGGAAGATTATTTGTTTTTAGACGGTCAGCTGGTAGGTACTGAGTTTTGGGGTCGTTTCCTGATGCTTGTCAGTGTCAGGTCCTGTGTCATTGAAGATAAAAGGTAACAAGTTATTTCTGTTAACGTTAAGTTGATTGGACAAAATTGACAATTACTGAAAACTGACGGTGGCGAGGTTTGGTAATGTTTTTTCATTTATTTTCCAGTGGAGTTTGACGAGGCTCGGGATTGGAACCAGTTCTGCATTTTAAGATGCCTTAATTGTTGATGGGAAAAGGAGCTGGATTAATATAGAATCGCACAAGTGGAAAATGTGATGCTTTGGAGGGGGCGATTGAGAAGCTACCTGTA
Source organism: Alloscopus bannaensis (assembly GCA_027743745.1). Classification (NCBI taxonomy): domain Eukaryota; kingdom Metazoa; phylum Arthropoda; class Collembola; order Entomobryomorpha; family Entomobryidae; genus Alloscopus; species Alloscopus bannaensis. Next base: position 16,239 of record JAHZMW010000317.1, read on the forward strand.
CTGCTCTTCTAAGGAATTTTTGGGGATTGTTTACACGGTTGAAATATTTGTGAGACAGACAGTTTAGTTTAGTGGTGCGTGCATTGTATTATTTTCAAAGAGGCTTCAGATTCAAGTGTGAACTACTCAATCAACTCTAAAACATAGTGTACGTCGAAATTCTTGCTGGTAAGCCAAAAGCTATATATATTTTTAAAATAATTTGTTTAAAAATTTTGTTGTATGCTCACATGCACGACTCCTCGGGTGGCGTAGTGTATCAGGCCTGCTGTAAATAAATAGGGACATGAAATGGTAAATTTCTTTTTGTGCAAAATCATAACAGGTGCTGCCAAGAAGTAACAAATTACTTTGATTGCTGCCATGAAGTTAAAGGAGATTGACAGGACTGCCAGTGTGGCCTGGTCACCAGCAGCATTAGACAAGGTCTACTTGGCTGCTGGAACTGCAGCACAGCAACTGGATAGTAGTTTTAGCACGAATGCTGCTTTAGAACTCTATCAGCTTAATGTAGATGAACCGGGACTAGATATTCCTGTCCATACAACGTATACCTGTGAAAATCGGTAAAAATCTACGTTGGCCATTTTGATTTGTGATGGAAGCTATCCTATTATTACACACTGAATGAATTGTTTCTGCTCTGTAGGTTTCATAAGCTGGTTTGGGGAAATCATGGAATTGGAGGGGATAAAAATGAGTATCCAGCTGGTATCATTGTTGGAGGCTGTGACGGAGGCGTTATGCAAGTTTTCAATGCATATAAATTATTCCAGAGCGAAGATCCTGTGGTTTTAACTAAAACAAAGCATGCCGGTCCAGTGAGAGCTTTAGACTTCAACTGCTTTAGGGTACATGTTCTTTCACCTTTATCTTTAAATCAAAGGAGATTACTTCCGAATTTTTAGGCATGCATAATATATATTTCTGAATATTATTTTAGTCGAATTTATTGGCGTCTGGAGCATCGGAATCTGAAATATTTATATGGGATCTAAATAATCCTAAAGTGCCAATGAGTCCAGGTGCCAAAATTCAGCCGGCAGATGATGTTACTGATTTGGAGTGGAACAAACAAGGTAAACATTTAAGATACTGTCAATTTTAATATTCCGTGATTTACGTTAAATATGAATGATACCAATAATTCGTATGTATTCGTAAAATAGTGGAGCACATTTTGGCAAGCACTTTCCCTGCTAGATGTGTTGTTTGGGATTTAAGAAAAAATGAACCTGTCATTAAAGTGTCTGACTCGACATCACGGGTACTTTATTTCACTAATTCAATTTTATCATTTTACATAATGTGTCCACGTTGCATGTTACTTACATGTACATGTTTTTATCAGATACGCTACAAGTGTGTGAACGTTCATGCGGTGAGTCCGTATTTTTCATTTCATAATTGAGCGAATTTAGATTATAGGTTCAAAGTTAATAAAATATTCTTAATGTCATACATATAGGGATACGAAATGGTACTGGATATTCCTACCGCAAGCCAGTGGAGTTTTGATGTTAGTTTTTGCCCAAAGAATCCAGTTGTTGTTTCTTCCTGCACGTTTGATGGAAGAATTAGCATTTACGGACTTTCCGGTGGAGCACAGCTTCCAGTAACATCATCAAAACTAGCTGATAGCTTTCCAGGTATGGACATGTCAATGCAGCATGCACCAGTGCCAGCTCAACCCACACAGTCTCAACAGTTAAGAGATCCTCCGAAATGGCTCAAGCGCCCCGCTGGAGTTAGCTTTGCAGTAAGCTTTATAAACGAATTTTAGTATTGAATATTATATTATTGGATTTTTTATTTTATATACTAAGTGGGGTTATTGTTTTTTTATAGTTTGGTGGCCGACTAGTGTCTTTCCAAAATGTGAAAACGCCTGCTACTCAGCCTGGTCAAGCAGATAAAATATCAGGGATAGTCAATATTTCACAAGTTGTCACTCTACCGTCATTCATTGACAGGTCAAAGAAGTTGGAGGAAGCTCTCCAGGCTGGAACATTGGAATACTATTGCTCTCAAAAGGTATGCCTGATTTAGCAAATGCAAAAATTAACAACGATATTGAAGATAACTGAAGAGTGTTATTATGCTTGCTGATTAGGCAGGAGATGCGACAGAGGATAAAGAAGCCCGCGTGTGGGAATTTCTCCAAGCCAGCTTCTCTCAAAATCCACGTCAGACGTACATATCGCTGTTAGGCTTTAATACTGCAGAAATTATTACGAAGGTATTTACAACATTCGGATGAGAATAAGTAATACTTTTTAAAAAATATGACAAGTTTACTAAGTTAGTGGTTTTTGTTTAGTTACAAGGAATGATTAAACCCGAAGAGGTCGACGCTCTAACGAATCACTTTGATGACCTAGGTCGTGCGAATCCAGCGGTAATTTTGTAAATCTGTGTTTGCCATATTGACTGGTCGTATAGTTATTGAAGGAGAGTTTATAATGAAATATTTTATCCATCACTAACTCTGTTACAGACTGGAGATTTGCTTGGTCTTACTGCATATCAGAATGGAATAGAGGGAAGTGATTCTCTGGAGCATATTTCTCCATTTTCTATTCCCACTACTGATGAAAGTAAGTGTTGAACACTTACATATTTTTTATCAACTAAAGAGTTAAGGAACAATATAATATAGCCTGTCATTAAATTAAACACTTTATAGCCACGGATGGCAAGATCAATCAAGCAATTCTTTGCGGAAACATTGACGTGGCCGTTTACTTGTGCCTTGAAAACGAGCGGTGGGCCGATGCATTTTTGCTTGCCGCGAAAGGAAGTCCAGAATTAATGAACAAAGCCCAATCAAAATATTTTCAGGTTCGATTTAATACAGTTTTTTGAGTCGATGCGTTCTTATTGTTTGTTGAAGTGGATCTTACTAACGGTTCTGTTTTAAATAATATGTTTATAGAAATGTAAAGGTAAATCAACTAATATGATACGTGCTGTGGTACGACAAGATTTAGGACATCTCGTATCCAACTGTGAGCTGGAGAGTTGGAAATCGGTTTTGGCTACAGCACTGACTTATGCCGCTGACAAGGAATTCCAGTCTGTGGCAGGTGATGAGAATTAAAAGATTAAAACAGCAAGAGAATAATTAATGATACCTTTTCGAAATATTAAATATCAATGATTCATGAACAAAATTGCAGAAATTCTGGGGAAACGCTTATTAGAAAGCAAAAACGACAATCTTGTACACGGTGCCTTGTTGTGCTTTATTTGCTCTGGTAGCTTAAATCAGTTGGTAGATGCTTGGATTGGAACTTCCAGTAAAGGATCCACTCCCGACGAATTACAAGCAAGTTTTTTTTTCATAAGAACTCGTAATATAAAGTGGTCGTGTGCTTATTCTAAAACAATGTAAATTGGTTTTGCAGGACTTGGTGGAACAGGTTATGATTTTGAAAAAAGCAGCAGAAATGTGGGGACGAGATTCGAACATAAGTGGAGGTTCTGTTGCTGGAAAGATAGTTGAGTATGCTAGTATCTTAGCTTCTCAGGGTTGTTTGGATACAGCTCTCAACTATCTGAAGGATTCCAACGATCCGACAATCGTTACCCTGAAAGAAAGACTGCAGTTATCGTTGGGTTACACACCGCGACCAACCCGGTCTCAAATTGCTCCACGCAGTAGACAATCATCAGAATCTTCAAGTTCTGGCCTTCGCTCTCTTCACAAAAGGCCATCTCATCCGTCAGCACCGGTTAAACGTGGATCAGATATATATCAGCCAACCGACTTTAGCAATCTAACAGGTCCGGTACATGCCCCAACGGCTCCGTACAATTCGACAAATACTTTTAATTCTGGGTATGGAGCACCCCCTGCAGGGCAGTATAGCCCGGGTTTACCCGCGACTAATCCAGGACTTCTTACGTACGCTCAGCCGACTACGGCAAATTCTGTATCAGCAGGTCTTCCTCCGAAACATCCAACTTTGTTCAATCCAGTTGGTAAGCTAAATGTTGTCAAAGAAAGAGATTTATTTTTATTTTTCTGAATCGATTTTAAATATTAAAATATCTTTCCTGTTTATGTAGAAGCTGCAGCGGAAATGACACCACCGAAAGCTCACGAGCCTTTACAACGCAAAATCTCAAATGATTCTCTAACAAGACAACCAATTGCTAATGTCCCTAGTGGATGGAACGATCCACCACCAATGATGCTGAAACAAAAAGTAAAATACATACACTTTTATTTAATAAACCTAATTGTGCAGTTAATTAAGTAAGTGCTAACAAATTACATTGTACTACACACAGGCCACTCAACCACAAGCCAATGTTCAGCAACCAATCACACATCCAATCTTTGGGTCTGCACCAGTGGCAGAGCCTTATGCTCCCGGCATGCCCCCTCCACCCTCGGCGGCATCACAGCCATACGGCGCTGGTATGCCACCTCCACCTACAGCCGCTGCTCAGCCTTATGGATCTGCGATGCCACCTCCACCATCTGCAGCGCAACAGCCTTACGGGTCTGCATTGCCTCCTCCACCTTCTGCTGCACAGCAACCTTACGGATCGAGCGTTCCTCTTATACCGGCAGAGCCTTACGGTTCTGCTTTCAGTCCTCCATCTTCAGCAGCAACACAACCGTTCGGTTCTGGATTGCCACCTCCACCTACAGCAGCGGCACAACCGTACGGATCAGGATTAGCGCGTCCACCTACGCCAGGTTCACAGTCGTATGGCTCCGGGTTGCCACCCCCACCAACTGCGGCAGTACAACCTTACGGTGGTTCTACTAGTTTGCCTCCTCCTCCAATGGCATCAACACAACCGTACGGCTCCGGCATGCCTCCTCCACCCACTTCAGCAACACAGCCATACGGCTCCGGCATGCCTCCTCCACCCACTTCAGCAACACAGCCATACGGCTCCGGCATGCCTCCTCCGCCCACGTCAACACCACAGCCTAATTACGGCGTACCCACGCCACTAAATTCGGTGTCACAGGCGCCCTACGGGTCTGGTTTACCTCCTCCACCAACAGCAGCAACCCAGCCATATGTTCCTAATGCGGCGCCTGTGCCACCTCCTCCAACCGCTGCGTCGAGGCCATATCCCGTATCCAGCATGCAGTAGAAACTACTATCAATCATCACGCTGATGTCGTATCCGTGTTTCATTCCTTGTAACTTATTCTGGCTTACTTTGTCATGTTCTGTTTCTGTATTACAATTGTGAAAATAAAAATTCAGTGGCCAATTCTATTTATTAGACCGACTAGGTCAGGAAAGGCAATTTTTAAACATTATGTTATACAGTGTTCTCTATAGAGCGATTAGATTACTGTGTATTATATGTCGCCCATTAAAGAAAAGTATATAGACAATCTTAATCTGTTGCATGAGCTTCATTTGTTCAAATTCAAGCATAATATATTCTTTTAGAATACTATAATAAAGGTAAAGGTAAAGCCTGTCCAGCACCAAACTACGAAATACATTTGCCGTCTCAGGTTCCCCAGATACCTTTCCGCTCCACTTTTGTCATGTGCCACACACATTCTCCATTTTTCTCCCTGTTAAAAATTAAATTTCTTAACTAAACTTACTCCAGTTAACAGTTAGAATGCATAAACTGTCACATCCTACGGTTTCGAACGACTTTATATGACAATTAGTGCTGTTGAAGAGCTAAAATTGAATGCAAATCCAAGCTAAACAAAATGCCACTCCAGAAGTGCTGCACCAAAAAGTAGGAAGGGATTTTCATGGGAGTTCACAATTTGGTAATGATTCCTTCTTTAGAGAAGGTTCTTCACAGGGAACGATGAATCGGCAGTCGCGTAACAATACGTGTGCGAGAACTACAGCGATTTGTAGTGTGCCAATCTGACCCTGAAATCATTACCATTTTTCATCTAAAAATTAATTGAAGACCTGTCTCAGGTCCTTCTATTCAAAAGTTGTCGTGGAGTTCCAGTCTCAAACGTTGACTGTAAGGTCTTTACAGGGACTAGAAATAAATTATTTCCGAAAGTCGGAATTCAATCTTAGAGACTGTTCTCGAGCTGTTCGAAAGGAAAAAATGCTCCAATGTTTTACGCCCGGAATATTATGCCTTTGTTCATGCAAAACGAAATGGAAGTCGAAACCGAGGACGACGGTCCCATCCCGGCCAACACGCCGAGTACAGGGTCCTTCAACAGGACTCGCGTTGTGGCCTGCGGAAACAAAGTTTTGGACATGATCACGACTCACATCAAAGACGCCAAGTTAGCGAAAGTCATGAATTGAAATTAGATCTTCAACAATTAGATCAGAGGCATTTTAAATTTTTTTAAAATAAAGAGCAAGAAAGGAAGCTCGTGAAGATGATTTCAAAGAAATGTTACGAAGAGGTCGAAAACGACCTTCGGAGCCTGCGAGTGGCAAAGTTCCGGAAAGATTTCCAACGACGGACTTTTTCGAAATCCCAGGCACTCCTCCAACGTTTTCCCAAGTTATTGCAGAAAATACGGATATCGCTGCAACTGTGAAGAGGCTCAACGAGCAAAATAAAGGAAATCCTGACCTCAGAGCCGGCGCCAGGTCGAGCCCCGAAACCAGAGATTGTTGGGATTCAGTCAGACGAATACTTTGATATACCTCCACCACTCCCAGTTAACTACCCTCCAAAAACTTCCTCGCCGAGACCAAAAACCGATGATGAGACTCCATTATGGCTGCGGGGCCAAGAACCCCCAAGTGTGCCCCCTTCAGTGAAGAATGAGCGACTCCGCGGTATGGAAGCCGCTTTCGCACAATCCCTCCGAAGGGAAGCCCTGCCAAAGCACTTTGCAACCTCAGCACACCCCGAAGTGTGCCCCCTTCAGTGAAGAATGAGCGACTCCGCGGTATGGAAGCCGCTTTCGCACAATCCCTCCGAAGGGAAGCCCTGCCAAAGCACTTTGCAACCTCAGCACCGCCGAAAACGCAGTCGGAAATTGAGATACCATTGTTGTCGCGACACAGTCAAACCATTTTCGAACGCCCGAGAAACTCGTCAAGCCCCAAAAGGAACAGTGCAGGCTCTCCAAGGACCAGCGTCAGATTTGCGGACGAGCAGCAGCGTCGTGGCGACACTGAATTAGTACCACCTCAAAATACGAGGGACACCGCCCTTCCTCCACTTCCGCCCATGATTTATGCAAATATCCCTCCAGAACATGAAGCCAACTGCTATTGCGACCATATCAATAACAACGGCCCTTCCGCAGGCGCCCGAAATGAGCCTCAACAGCTCTACCGTCAAACCACTCGCAATAATCGGGACGAAGGGCCTTATGTTGCCTACAGAAGGGACGGGCGGTATTCGAACCTCTCCAGTCGAATGATAAACGCTTTCGCGAGCGCTACCACAGCTTATGACGATGCCAACCTGTCATTTAACGATAGTGAGGCGTCACTAGTCGGAAACGAGAGTTATTCCGCGGTTGACTCCATGCAACCGAGTAGAGACGATTTTGGTGAGCTTCCAAGCGAACTTCGTTCCAGGGGGCAGCTGGAAAGGAGGGAATTGTCATTTAACTCCAATCTAGCCGCGTATCATGGAAATGATGGGAGGCAACCAAATGGCGGATTTGAGTTTACAAGCGTCAATATTTTTATACTTGTTGCGACCTTCGGAGTACTCCTCTTGGTTTGGTATTACTTCGGAAGGGCTTCGTCCGAGGAGGAGATTCCAGTGAGGAATGTCAAGTATCATTATGGCCCTATTCAGTGAGATCTAGATGTAAAATGTGTGTGCATTGTGATTTTTATACTTACTCACAGAGATTCATGAGAAGTCGTTCTTACACAATAAATTACACAAAATTAAGTTTTTATGCTGTATTAGCGTAGACACCCCGTTTGGAGTGTTTTATTCAAAACTCGTTGTATTCACCCTTAAACGTAAAACCGTCACCGTAAATTCTGAAGATAACTTGTATAAATCACTTCCTTAAAACCCTTTCCCAAAACCCTTGACTATTACACAAGTATGTCCAATGTAGAACCCTAACAAAAAAACTATAAAAATTGAACATAAATCTCCTATTAAACAGATACTCTAAAGAACCTTTAATGTAGTACCATTCCACCACCACCATTGCTTAAACCACTATCCCAAAACCCAATGGGCCCCCCTAAATAAATACTACCCCGTAACCCAATTTTAACCCTTACCCTTTTACCCTCTAATTCTAATAACCCAGTCTTGCATAATATCAGGCTTATATTTTAATCACTAAAACTACGTAATAAATGACTGCTTCGACACATTCGTCGGCGGAATTTGCTTGATTCTCAAGTGTCTGCCAAACTAAGGGCCAGCCAGTCAAGATGCGATGTCATTCTCGTGAAAACCGAAGGAATTCCTGGGACAGCACACCCCTTCAACGAGCCAAAGCTGGTGAGGCCGACAAGCCTCCATTTGCTGTTCTCTTGGACGACCAGTGGTCCACCTATGGAGCAGTTAACACAAGCTTTCACTTTGAGGAGTAAAATAAGAATATCTTTGACAGTGCGATATCTCACCGCTGTCTCCGTTGCAAGGAGCTGCATCCCCAGTTCCTCCAATACAAATCATCCCATTGTCGATAAGATCGGAACCACCTTCCCCAAGCACAGACCATTGTTGCCGGCACCTCTCGTTTGAGATGATTGGCAGAGACGCTTCGCGAAGCACTGGGGAGATAACTGACTCCTCAGTCCTGCCCCAGCCTGTTGTCATTCCAGTTTGGCCAGCGTATGAACTCGCTATTCGTTTTCAAGCATAAAGTCGTCACAACTAAAGCTTTAACTTTACAACAATTTTCCCAATAAACTGTGCTAATCTTACGAGGGTTCTTCGGCGGTGGGAGGCACACAGGCCTGATGGTCTTCCCGAACTGAATTTTGCTCGCCAATTTAATCAGCGCTATATCATTTCTCACGCCTTCAGTATGAATGTTTGGGATGATCTTGGAAATCCTGGCGACAACATTCTTGGTTTCCTTCGTTGTGCGAAGGTCATGATCTCCAATGTCGACCGTGAGAACTGAGACGAGGGGGAAGCGTAAATTCCTGTAAAACAACCACCGCAGTTTATATTTCGAACTAAAGTCTTGATAAGCTCAAGGTACTTTATGAATCACTTACAAATTAACGCAGTGCCCCGCAGTGATAATCCACTCCTCATTGAGAAGAGAACCACCGCACAGAGGTCTCCCATTGACCATCAGCAACACTTGCCAAGGCCATTCGTTAATCGCTGTCTCATTTCCTCGAACAATCTTTATATTCTGCTCCCGGTTCAGAACAACGTTTTGCATCAGTTTCGTAGGACCTGAGTGGTCCGACATGATTTCCTTCAGGGCCTTCTTGCTCGACCTCAGCAGTTTAATGGGGGCAACTAGCTTGGGCTGCTCTGCAGCTGGGGAGAATGACACGGCTGGTGGAGGCTTTGGATTTTTGACTCCACAATCCAGACTTTCATGGTCTTCAAAAATATCAAGTTCCAATATTAAATGATAACTCCAATATTATTTCTATTCTTATTGGAAATATATTGTACCGTTAAAAGGCTTGATACTGTAGCACGGTATTTGTGTGATGTTCAAATTCCAGAGGTAAGCTGAACTCTGAGTTGTGATCACGATTTTTATAGGATTCCCTTCAGTTTGCCTTAAGGTCCCTATTGTCCAGGATTCATAATTAAATCATTCCTTATAAATATTATTTTAGTTTGCATCTTACATTCGAAGCCTTGCAACAATCCGCAAACAGGCGTTGTTGGCGAATCTTCGCTGTTCAACATCGTAACGGAATCGACGGAACAGCCCTCCATTCCTTTGCCTGCCAACATGGCTTCCAGAAACTCGATCCTGAATTCTCTCAAAAGTTCGTTAAGAGCACCTAACATTTTTATGATTATCTAAATTTTGCTCGGTACCTGAGCGCGCAGTACCCCTCTTGAGGAATAACGCTGTACTCGTAAACGTTGACATCAGTGTCCAAACTTGGATAACTTGGATTCTGGAACAGAGACTGAATCTCCGGACATTTTTATGAGTATCTAAATTTTGCTCGGTACCTGAGCGCGCAGTACCCCTCTTGAGGAATAACGCTGTACTCGTAAACGTTGACATCAGTGTCCAAACTTGGATAACTTGGATTCTGGAACAAGGACTGTATCTCTGGAGTCACTGTCCCTCCACAATTTGTCCCGAAAGGAACATCCGCCGGCGGAGCTTCAGTTGTCGTTGTCGAAGTCGTCGTTGTGGCTTCAGTCTCGATTGTGATTTGAGGTGGAACTTCTGTAGTCGTTGATTCCGTTGTCACTTCCGTTGTTGGTGCTGGAGTAGTTGTAGTTGTGGTGGTCGTGGTCATATTGGGCATTGGAAGTGTGAGTCATTGTAAAATTCATTTGTTGCGTGGTAAAAAAGGTGGAGTTATGTTTTTGTGTTGTAGTTGTCCCGTTCGGGCTGGCTGTAGGCATTGTAAAGGTATTGTTAGGGCTTGGAGTTCCAAAAGTGGGGAATGGTTTCCGGGTGGTTGTCGAGTTGTCAAAAGTTTCAGGAGTTGTACTGCTCGGTTCTGTGGGGGCGGTGGGAATCGGAGGGATCGATGGAGCTGAAGGGGGTGTGGGGCCGAAATTGTTTGAAATGGTGGCGGTGGCAGGATCTAGTAGTTAAACTGCATGGTTTAAGAGATTATCTCTATTTCTAAGCTATGAAACGGTGCTAAATGTAGAAATACCTAATCCGGAGCAACAAACTCCTTCGTAACGTCCACTGATGAAGCAGTACCCGATAAACTTGCCTCCTGTGGTTAAAATTGAGTTAGATATTGTATAGGCTCTTCTTCCCAATGATTAGGCTTATCATGGAACAGGCACTCACCTTGGGAGGTACACAGTGTTGGAGTCGCCACACAAGGTCCAACTTCATTCCCTGCGTTACAGGCATACACCACTGAGGTCATCGCACCACGACCGGAGTCCGTGTCGCGCTTGCTGTACACTAAAAATGGGATCGAAAACTGTGCATAAACGGCCCTTTCAGCAATTACCGTAAAATGTGAAATGATCGCACATACTCTGAACGGGAAACGCTGCAAAATCAGATAGCTGGCTGGCTTCTGTTAACAGGAGATTTGCAACCAGTGCAACCACCACATTTAACACACCTCCGACAGCCATCTTGGATACTGAGACTTTGAACAAAGTAAAATTAACAACTACAAAGTCAAAAAAAATGCGAACCAGTTACAATGATGTGCGTTGCATATTCATGACGCGGCCATTAGAGGCCTCGCTGTCGGACTAGCCAAAAGCTTTGAAACATGCTTACTTTTATATGCCATTCGATGTAATCAGTTTTTAACGACATGTCCAGGCAAATCTAGAGAGCTGTAGACGAGTATCATTAAGATAAGAAGATTGTCACACCAAATGACAATATTTTTGTAAAAATGAAAAGGATATTCTTTCACAGGTCCAATGCGTTACTTGTAGACTGTCTAAAGCAACTCGGAACGTTCGATGCAACAAAGACTAATTTTTGGTTCAATGCATGCGACAAATGTTTGCTTCTTATTCAACTCTTCGCTTCTTGCATTACTGTGCTATTAATTCTTTAAGAACCGGGTAAAACTGGAATGGACGATGACCTTTGAAAATGCTTAAATTAACTTAAAGGTGCTATTTTGCATAAGTTATATTTTGGGTGCAGATCGGACTTGCACGTTTTTAGTCCACTATTTTCGTTAATATTTTTATGACTGATCGTTAGTATGCAGTTTAATGTTTGTCTCAGCGGTTTATTGCTATTTGTGCGTCATTGCTCATTAACTCAAACTTTGTTATGCGTGAGTTTCTAGGTACATGTAGTGAAAGTCTGCTTTCCTTATCGCATTTTTGTCGCGTGCGAGCGATTGCTACATTCATAAAGTCAAAATAGTTTTTGTAGTTAGTTTACGAGTAGTTCACATATTTCCGACTGTGGCAGTCTAGAAAAGGTGAACACTGATGACCACTGTACGCGTGTCATTCTAATTTTTGTGAACTTTCACTTTTTCATAACCATGATTTAATAATTTGGACATCTATCCTGAGAATGAAGGACAGTAGATTTTCATATTTCATATGCATGAATGAGGCGGAAAAATTGACAAAGTAAATTCTCACGTTTATTTTCATTCGACCATTGTTTTACTTTTAGAGAAAATGACTAGAACACAACTCTAACGGGAATTTGACAAACAAAAATAATAAACTTTTTGACATATTATTATTTTGAATATGTAAAATAAATATGACGAAATATAGAGTGGTCTCTCGATATTATTTCACGAAAGTTTACCGGGTAGCCACATGCAGATATTGGGCTCTCTAGAGGCACCTGAAACTGGACTTGAAGACCGTATTAGAAGTTATCCTTTATACTTCTAGATGTAAGCAACAAACGGTTGTGGAACGAACTGAACACGACGCTGGAGTAAAATCCAATTCAACGGAAGAAAATTGGAATTGGAATCCGTTAAGAGTAAATTGTCATCAGGATCATCTAAAAATTAAATAAAAAACGTTTTAGATTGCGCGACCTTTAATTTTACACCTCTTGACTTATCGAGTAATATCTCACCTCTTCCAACGACAAAGGATTCGACTTGGTTTTCGTGTCCAGTGCATGGTACCTCTCTGAAATGGAAAAATTCACAATTTCAACCAATTCTTGACGATGCCCATTGCGAGACCGACAATTCTTTGATTAATTAAAATAAATTAAAATTCTTTGATTTTTCTAAGCGTCATTATTACCGTGCGCCAAATGTAATCTGAGTAACGCCATCACGAACGACTCCGAGGTGAGAATGGCGTCGCGTGCAAATCTCAAGATGAGACATTCCAGGACTTTGTTCGAGACGCCGACTCCGGCTTCCCATAACATCCCTCGCATATGGTAGCTTGAAGTTTTCCCATGCTTCCCTTTGTCCCATTTGTGAAATGCGGCCTACAAACCAACAAAAAAATGTCAGCCAAAGTCACAACTAAATATAAACCTAAAATTATGTTCTTATTTAATATTCACTCACTTTCCAAAAGAGAAGCATGTTAAGCAAAGCAGGCAAGTCTTTCATGGCAAGTCTTCCGCTGATATTCGAGTCTCTCAGCATTATCAAGCTTTTCGACAACTCCAACGTGGGCTTCGTCCATAGCCAAGCTACAATAAGAATAACATAAAGATAAGCATCCTCATCTAAGTTCTTAACCTTAAGTTGCTTCAAATTGTACCTTTCCACTTGGTTTTGAGCAATTTTCGAAACTGTACAGCATCAATTTCTGTGGGGAACGTGGTGCTCCATCGTATCAAAACTGTTCTGATATCGTTCTGCACAAAATGTCACAAAATACCCACAATTTAAGCCTTTTCTAGCACATCTTATCATTTATAATGTTATCCCATAATTCTCAACTTACCGAGCTCAACGTAGTATCAAAACTATCTAAAGTAAAACTCCTGTACAGTATATTGTCCTCATTAACTTCCCTGCAACATTTCAAGACAATTTCCTTTTAGCATTACTTTTTCAAGAAATGAGCAGCAATTATACTCCATTATTACAGCAAATTGCGAAAAAGCCTGTACCATATTGTACTCTGTTCGTCGGTCAGAATTCGTAACAAAAATCTCGCCTCACAGTTGGGGAACTTGGTTTGCGGGATGATCACGTATTCTCCGGGTGGAAGCGCAAAAAAAGTTGCCACTTCTCGAGACACTGAATGCTGTGTCACGTCCAATGGTCGCTGCAAAAAAAATCATGATTTTTTATAACATACTTCTCTCGTGTTGTTTCGTTACTCCGAGAAAATTACCACTTTTCCTCTAACAACTCTAAAATCGTTTTTTCTTCTTTCCTTCAGCAAAAAAAGTGTATAATTTTGAATGTAAATTCACAACTCACATTTTCAGCAACAAACTGAGGAGTAATGCGATTCACGTTAGGTCTTGCTTCGTACACAGCGAAGCCGATGGCATGGAATGGCGATTTCCCTGACTTTTGATCCTTATTATTTTGCGCAGGTTGAGCATTATGATTATCCCCGGCTCCGCCGTATTGTTGAGTAACTGCCACAACGACATGGCACTTGGAGGCGACTCCACGTGGGATCTGAATCACAAACTGGGGATTCATCGCTGTTGTCTCTACAAAGTGAGAAAAATAACCGTTAGCTCATCTTCATAAATGGAAATTATTATGAACATCATGTACATTCCGGAAGTTCAAAAAGATGACCTCACCAGCAAAATCCGGTCCTCCGCCCGCATTGTACCCTAATCTCCATCTTCTTTTGGCAAGGACAGCCCTCCACGGCTTTCGAGGTTGTAGGCTTGGTTCCTGAAGCCAGTCGTCGGGACCTATGTGAACCAACTCCAAATGTGTGAAGTTCCTCACAAAGTCGACGAACGACATCCTGAAAAGCGTGCATAATCCTTTTCAAAATTATGGTGACTCATGAAACGTACTTTCACGATTTTTTTCTAACTAATTTCCCTACCAAAACTCTCCATCCGTTCTGGTCCTCACGGAAAGGACCTCCTTGTCCCGCTCTGGTAAGGACTCCCATTCACCACTCCGATCGGACCAGGGTCCCACCCTGAAATTGTAAGTAAATCCAACGAAATAAAGTAAACTCATGACATGTAAAAGCAGGGGTAGCGAAACGCATATCTCACCATTGGCCTCGGCCGTAAGGTCCTCGGAGGCGAACAAGAGGTGTCTCCCCAATTGTCGAGTTGCCATTCCCAGTATCCCTCACACGGGCCAGGCCAGTCACGTCGTAGGCTGAGTGTGTTATAAGCCCATGTCTCAGCTTGAGGGCTCGTCGTTCACGATCCTGACCAGGAAAAATAATCATCACTCACACTAATATATCACATAATGGGCCATATAGCATATATACATNTCACTCACACTAATATATCACATAATGGGCCATATAGCATATATACATCATTTTTTCTCATTTTCAAATGTTATACTCACAGACAAAGCTTGTTTTACTGATAATAGTAATAATCTCATGGAAAATGAATGGATATTAATGTACTAGACATAAATGTTTGCCAAATGCATGAGAGTTGTGTATAAACGGAGATTTTTGTAAAAAGGAAACGTGTCTTTTTATATGTTTGTCTGGTTAGTGGCTCCTTTGTTGTTATTGTGTTTTGGTTAGAAAGGAAAATCATTTCTTTTGTGAAGATGAGCTCACCAGTGGATTGTATATTATGGAACGGTTAAAAATATGCAAAAGTCTTTGCGTAATGCTCGTTTGGTGGAGTCATGATTGATGAGCCCTGGCCAGCATGACAGTTCGATTAGACTTGGGCAGAAAGAGATAGTTATAATAATAACTTGAGTTTGTCACGCGAGATGCGAGAGAGAAGGTAGAACAACGTGTTTTATATTTTGTTTCTATTCCTGTGTCATGTAACACGTCAGATTTGAAGGGATTTGTATAAGGCAATTGTGTGTTTTACAGTTTGCCAATTTACGACACAAATTCTTCCCAATCAACCAGAAATTCTATGAAAAACGGGTCTGGATTCCGGATTCTTTTAAAAGTTTATGTTTTTTGCTTGTTTTTAAATGCAAACACTTGGGAATTACGACCATTATTAAGTGGGCACCTGACGGCAATTTTTGGGGAATGAAAACCTTGTATTTTTTGACTCCTTCATTTGCTGTCATCGTCAAACATTTTACAATCATGCTGACACCAATCAATTCGCTCGAAAATCAATGGAGGAATATCGCACGCGAGATCCTTACCGGTAGAATTGAAGCTACAATAAGAGTTGACCGAGGTACCGCCGAGTTGAGCACCTGGTACGTTAAGTAGCGGTCCTGCGAAGTGAGACCGAAACTTTGAACAATTCCTCCTGTCAAGTCTTGCAGAGCTCGAGCACCACTTCCCTCGTTCAACTTGTCGTATCCACCGTATAATCTTTGGATTAAAAGTATTATTTAAGTATGACACAAAAAATGGAATAATTCTTTTAAAAAAATGATTTTCCACTCACTTGGCATAAGCTTTCTCGAGAAGTGCCGGCCAAAATTCGCCCATCGTCGGATCAGCGCATGACAGGCCGATTGGACGACCACGACAGGACGGCAACCGGTCATCAACGCATACCTCGACCCAACTTCCAAACTGCCAAAACCGGAACCTTCAAAAATACCACAAACAAGTGTTTAATATAAAATTCAACAACTTTTAGCATTTTTGTGCAATTTTGCTACGGATTTTTTTTTACCTGAACACGCCGCAATAGCCATGATCAAAGCTTTGGTCGAGTGGAACAATCCGTTCCAAAAGTCTTGGGGTCGTGGACAAAGTGGTGAGGGCGAGCAAAAGCCAGATATCTCCTTGAAGTCCACCCTCCAATGGGATTCTCCAGGGGGCATCTCCAGAAAATCGGGGGTGAGGTGTCAACTCCTGGAAAAAAGCAATGTTCATATAACACATTCATAAAAAATCTCCTCCATATGTCAGCGTACTTGAGGTCTTAGCCAGACAACAGGATACGACGACTTCTTCGACTTTGGCAGAAGCTTGTACGAAGGCACAAAGTCCGGATCCTCCCAAATGATCCCTCGCTCCAAACATTGTCTTCGTATCTTCACGTACGGGGCAGGTGAGCGGAGAGTTCCTCCATTCCTTTCGGTTGTCCAAAATCTTTAGATTTGTACAAATTTGGAAGGATTATTATCGTAAACCCACAGATCTTCGGATTGCAGAGACACATTCATTGTGAATCGAGAGATTCGTATCTTTCACAGATTTACATACTCAACAACCAGTACATTCTCACTTCTGATTTCGAGCGACTAATTTTACATGCGATAAATCATGGAGAGCCAAATTTGTGAAATGTTTCACCAAACAAAAAGTAATTGGATTTCTTTCCCATTCTCTCCAAAGCTTGAGCAATATTTTCATGCAAACTTGTCCGAAAAGACGCGTGGGACAGTAATGATTGTTTTCTCTGTTAAACAAAGGGTGTAGCCGAAGCCCATCCCGACATAATTCTCAGCTACTGCTAAGATTCGGAGAGCATTCAATATAAAAAGAGCCACCAACGTACATCAAACTGGCAGCCACCTGGCAAGCAAAAAAAGGTGTTTTTAAAACATTATTACTGTACTTACAACTTTCTAACAATATCCCTTTCGGAACACTACGAAAAAATAGTTATCATTTACAAGAGAGAACACACAAGAAATTCATTCTCTAGTGTGACTCTAAAAATTGGAATATATTTTTGGGATAATGCTTATTTCGTCCATTTCGGTTGTTTGTGTGTCTCGGAAAAATTATGTTCCATCAGATTAAGTGATTAATAGCAACCCTCCTCTATATAAGGACTGGACGAGATCTCAATTTTTTTTACGACTCTTCTTCACCCATGATGACAACGATGCGTTTAGATCTAGATTCAAAGCAAACAAGAGATTCGATCCTCTCATGTAACTCAATATTGTATGAAAAGTGTAAGAAAACACTTCATATTCATGTTTCTCTTATCTTGTATATTTCTCATTTAAATGCAGGGACCACTATCTGGCTGGTCAAGTTGTCAAAACATTTTCTTTTAGTTC
Organism: Alloscopus bannaensis; assembly: GCA_027743745.1. Taxonomy (NCBI): domain Eukaryota; kingdom Metazoa; phylum Arthropoda; class Collembola; order Entomobryomorpha; family Entomobryidae; genus Alloscopus; species Alloscopus bannaensis. Next base: position 33,887 of record JAHZMW010000317.1, read on the forward strand.
TGCGCAACACGCAAAAGGCTGGGCTCCTTAGATTCAAAATTACAAAAAAAAGTCGGCATTTCTCTGTACTGCTGTATAAAAATAATTGTAAAAAAAGGATTGTAGGTGCAGTGTGAGATTTATTAGGAGTAAAGACCATTGACTGACCTTCTTTAAGAGAAATAGAGATTTGTACTCTTTAACATGTACCTTCCTAATGTAATGTCAATTTGGTGTGTTAATTGACTTTTGTTTACGGCTTTTCTCTAGCGGCAATTGGGAGTAGAAAATCATTTTTGTACGTGTTCTAATCATCTCGTGTTTCTTTGTCGTTCACAGTTGATTGTATTAGTGAAATGATACAGTCCTTTTCCTATTCAATTGTCGAAACTCTCGTTAAAGTCGCGTTGGAGCATTACATGAGTTTTGATTGAGTTCAACAAATGGCAAACAAGCAAAAGCACTTTTCGTTGAAAGGTTGAATTAAGCTGAAACTTGAGATTTGATCCAATTCCTCGATTTCCTCCCACAACATCTCATTCCAATTATATCTCCATCGAATCGTCAACACAAAAGTCTGCCAACATTTCTGGTTTTTTATGACATGTCTTGATCACAAAGAGTTCAGAAGGGATTTAAAATCGTGTTCAGCTTGTTCGACTTCAATTTGCCTAATTCCTCGAAGAGAGCGGTGAAACAATCGACTTGACATCCTTCTGTATTGTGTGTAAACAATGGTGTCGACATGGGCTCGGTAAAGGTAATCTTGTGTCGACTCATTTTCGTACAAATCTCTTGTTTTATTATTGTGTACCTACTTTAGAGTGTACAGCTCAAAAAACTTTCACAAGCTACTAAATACATAGTCTGCGTAGTCACTTTCAATAATGTTTCAATATTAAACGACACGAATGGGTTAGCTTATATCATCGCCAAAGATTTAGTAGGCTTTCGACGTGACTCTTGCCTTTGGCATTATCATGCGCACATATAATTCTGTATGAAATTAGCCTTTTGCATTACAACCCATGCGTGGAAAAAACATTTTTAATCCAAGACCAATAAGTGAGTACTCTTCCTCAAGAATTGAGCCGTAAGTGGAAGTGGAAGCAGACAAAACAAATTAGCATGTCTAGTCAAGTAAATTGACTAAATTGAAAGCTAAAACTGATCTCTGATAAGCTTGGTGTACCTAAATTTTACAAATTGTTCACAGCTCTTCCTAAATATTTAATTGGGACAGGCCTTTGATTTTCAGGCTCTCAATGAGTTGAAGCGTACCTGGACAAAGACGACAAACGCTCTTCAGGATGACTGCTGCCATTGCCGTAGTGAACGGGTCCATGACCATTTGTCCAGTGTCGGGATTGGCCTCCATCTAAAATTACAAAGTACAAATTTTCATACAAGCAACATTATAGGTCTTAAATGTCGTGTAAAAGCTGAATGTTTAAATCAGTAAATCGAGTCTAAACTAATTCTTTGAGAGGATCATCATTATCCTCAGTTCAAGTTGAAGGGCAATGACTTCCGAATCTTTATCTACCCCAATTTTATTAAATCTCAAAAATTGCAACAAATTCATTTCCCTTCTCTTTGATCGTCCTGTAATTTGTCTCTCCTACACATAATCATCACATTCATTGAACCACGTTCTCTTATACTTCTCTTCATCTAAAATACGCAATCCCAACAACACGTAACATTTCTCACAAAACCAAGTCCAAAACACACTTTGTCTACTCAAAATACAACAAAAATAAATCTGTATTTTTCATCCCTAAAATCTGCCAAGAAACCGGTAGCATTTCTTTTTTACATTCACGTGTCCTACCGTCTCCATCTCTTTTAGGGTGATTTTCTGAGGAAAAACATCACAAATACGAAAAATGACCGAGACGACGAGAGGGAATCATTACAAAGGTTGTTTCCCTTTCAATCTCATATCATCAGAGCTCCATCATCTTCATTGTCGTGATCATTTCATCCTTTACGGTCTGCTTGACACGCTTTGCTCAAAAGGAGACGATGATGAAGAGGATCAACGGAATCAGAAACAAAATACTCTTCACTCCTACCATCTTTGTTAGCCATAATAATGTCTTTTTGTTGTTTCACTCTCGAAGAGGTTCTTAACTAGACTCATGTTTGCTATTATTATATGATCCAACGTTGTGTCTTGTCTTTTGTGAACAACAACGCTAATGTTGCAGAAATTTTCCTTTGTTGAGTGCTCAAATTTATTTTGAGACCACTCCTCCCGCTTGTACACAATGTAACCATTTTTTCCATCCATATTTCATGGGATCTTAGGCTGAATTCTTTTCTTACTTTAAAATACGCTGAAAATGTTACGTTTCCACACTTGCGTTTAGGTAATCTTATGTAATAAGAACTTGCTCGCTATATTTTCAAAGGAAAGCGAAACAACCAAGAAGAACCTAACGTGAACTTTTTTCTTTTGGCAAATTATTTTTTATCGTCATGAATGGAGTACATGACGGGTTAAAAGCCACCCGAGATGCAGCGGCTTATTCCTGAAAAAATGGTACGAAAGTAAAAATGTTAAGTAACAAAACTTGATGATCATTATTATACTTGTCTTCAAGGAAAAAAAAGCGGTCTCGTTGATGCCATCGTTTTTCTCCTCATTGTCCGAGTTCAAGGGGGAAATAGCAGAAAAGTTGCTAAAATCTTAATTTTTTATGTGGATTTTTTCTTCCTGCGGTAAAATGAGTGTCAGGAGGCACAATGATGGAAGTGTGTGGTGGCACATGGCGCAAAAAAAATAGTTTATGCTTTAGGTTATTTGTATTATTCTCGCGAAATGGATACACGGATGAAAAAATCCAAATTATTTAGAAAAAAGGTTGCATAAAGTTTGAAATATTATGGCGATAGTTGTGTTAGCATTTTGCAAAAAAAAATCTGTGAAGAATAAAAAATCAGCCTAAAATTCTAATTTATAATTTATGCATCCCACACAGCTACTTACGTCTAAACGATTTTTTAAATCTTAATTTTTTATGTGGATTTTTTCTTCCTGCGGTAAAATGAGTGTCAGGAGGCACAATGATGGAAGTGTGTGGTGGCACATGGCGCAAGAAAAAATAGTTTATGCTTTAGGTTATTTGTATTATTCTCGCGAAATGAGAATGGATACACGGATGAAAAAATCTAAATTATTTAGAAAAAAAGGTTGCATAAAGTTTGAAATATAATAGCGATAGTTGTGTTCGCATTTTGCAAAAAAAAATCTGTGAAGAATAAAAAATCAGCCTGAAATTCTAATTTATAATTTATGCATCCCACACAGCTACTTACGTCTAAACGATTTTTTTTCTGCTTTCTGAAGCTTACAAAATTTTCGTGGTGTATGAACTCGTAATTGTGTGTTCGTTCACAAAAGGGATATTATCCTCTTCAATCATAATTACCGGAATAATGAATGCTGTACGGCTATCCCTTAATTTGTATGCTTGACTGTCAACTGTCACTGTCATCACAGATTTTTGATGGTGCGTATAATAATGTTCCTTATAAACGGATTTTTTAGCTTTACTAAGTTTCTCGTTTCACGAATAAGGTTTGAAGCATATTTTTTTTGTTCCATGTGTGGTTAACAGGTGCAGCAATTAATTTTTTCAAAGTGAGGAAATTCTCGCTCACAAACCCCGCATTTACAGTTGTCTACGAGCGCGCACATGTCAGCATAAATTTTGAGTCGGCACTTTCCATAGCGTGACGAACAAATGAGCGGACTCATGCTAAAAAAATGGTGATTTCGCACAATTACTATTTATTTTGGTTATGCAAAAACCACGTAAAAAAATGATACCTTTGCAAATCACAAACCCACACACATTGTCTACATATTAAGGCGTCACTAACAAGGCAAGCAGTTTCTTTGTTTACTACATGGATATAGTGAACCATTTCCTCTCATTCTGTCAATCTAGTGTCCGAAAAAATTAACAATGGTTTTGGTATTGTTGTGGTTTACTATAACGAGGAGAGAATGGTGACCGGTATTATTTTTTGGGCTAAAACCAAAAGATTTGCACATAATGGTGACGGATGTGCGAAACAAATATGAAATTGGGTTTATTACATCCTAACATTAGGATTCCTCGCTCTGGATGTATTTATACACATGTTTTTTTACCATGTGGTCATTTTTATGTAGCTCCAACGGATAATGATGGTGATCCTCGTTTTTCACCGTTTCTCGGTTTGATTTGAAGTTATACGATTTAAATGAGCTTGACAGGATGTACATTATTTTGTCCTCGTTTTAACTAATGGTCGAAGACTAAAGCTAAATAAAGAAGATTTTTTTAGAAATAATAACAAATGCACACATAATAATATGTGTGCCATCATCCCACATATTCCTTCGATAATTTGGTGAAAAGGTGTAACGTTACATTGGAAAGCGTGAATGTATAACGTAACATATCATCAGTCATGCCTTCTTTTTTTCAACGCTATTTTTATTTCCTTCGATAATTTGGTGAAAAGGTGTAACGTTACATTGGAAAGCGTGAATGTATAACGTAACATATCATCAGTCATGCCTTCTTTTTTTCAACGCTATTTTTGTGACGCTTGACATGCTTTGATTTTAGCCTCATTGTTCTCCGCTTTTTTGTCTCTGCTACATGACGACAAGGACAGCACAATAAGACTTTGGCGTTGATGAGATGACACCGTCATGTCTTTCACCGCAGACTAGTGGTTGAAAAAATCTGAGATCCCTGCTGACCATAATGTGTGTCTTCCTTGTTTTGTTTCATTAAGTGAACATCACCGACGATTTTCTTTTGTACTCCAATTACCGAGCCATTCTTTCGAGAAATGCATCCAGAGACGAATGTGGGACAGAGTTGACGGAAGAAATGAAATATGGCTGGCTGAGAAATGTTATTTTTATATTCTCCAATAGATGCACGTAATAATGTAATCTGCAGATAAGTGGGATGGTAATTATATTTACTTATAAAAAATGAACATTACCCAACACTTTTTCTAAAGTGATGAGCCTTATCTCACTAGTAAACCATTGGTATCAGGATATACAATCTTATCGAGTGACAACGTGATAATCTCTTAATATGGCACTCGGAAGTTGCAGTTTTGCATGTACAAAAAAGTGGAGACGTGGCCAGTTGTTCTCGGTTGGTCTTCACCTTTAATCTAATTAGCTTTTTTCTACGAGATCTTGTAAGCATGCCCCTGCACTTGACTTTAGAGCAAATTATATTTCTCTTCTTCACAACTCCGTCAGTGTTGTGAATACTTTTTCCATTACAATTTGCAAAGGAACGTGAATTACGTGCCGTTCCCATCCAATTGAAGTTCCCGTTTTTACAGTAATCATCTTCGCTCCTTCTCAACAATATATGACACATAAGGAGCGAAATATTATTATAGTGTATTGGTATCAGTGGCGGCTCCGTATTATTATGAGTTACCTACAAGAGACGGAAACAAGAGCTTACTTTTCCAAGAGAAAAAAAATTCTCTTTCAACCTTTTTTTTTTACAGGTTTTCGTTTTACTCCTGAGAATCCACACATTTTTTGCTCCAAATCATACGAAACACAAGCATTGTCATAATATAAACTCCCGTATTTCCTTTTTACCAGCACAAACTCATTTGTAAGTGAAATAGGTAGAAGTCTGATGTTTTCCTCTTGGTACGAGTCTTTTTAGTCTCAGTTTTTTCCGATGCACAATGTTAAGCATCGTTGAAACTTCCTGTTTCTACGTAGAAAATTTTGAACAATTTGAGTTGTGAAGCAGGGAAAATCGTAGGAGCATTACGTATTTGTACAGATAACGACGTGACTGCATCCTTTTATGACGAGATTCTTCATTTTTATTTCAAGAAAACAACCGAGTTGTAAACAATACGAGTATAAAATATGGAATGTATAACGTGCCTTTATGTAACAATCATAATTACACGTTCAGTCATACATTCGAGATCCCGCTACGCTTTTTCATACAGCCCGACACAAACCCATTTTTTACACTTTATCACGCTACAATTATTACGAGTGTGTACATCTTAGTTGCTTCCACTAATTTAAGGTGTGTTCCTTCTTTACGAGGGTCTCAATTTTATGATGTTGCTAAAATGCTAAATGTTTCCTTGTAGTTTGAAAACTTTGCCGGTGGAGTATTATTCAATATATTGTGCTAAAAACTGGTCTTTTCTCAACTTGCTAATTATGGGATGAGCTGAGACGCATTGTTACCTCATATAATCTGTCGAATTTTATTAGACAAACAATTTAGTTTCTTAGAATATCTCTACCACACCTTGTGCTACATTTCGCACATTTCAATAAAACCCCCGATTTTTTCTCAGCTTTAAAGTTTGTTACCCTCAGGAGGGAAAATATTTTTAGGCAAATTTGTTCCGATGCAATTTACACGCAATCATGATAATACGGTTATGATTTTTTATGACTTCAATTCAATGTCAGCAAAAAGAAGTTGCATAGTCTGTGCCTAAGACGCAGTGCTCGCGGAGAGCGTGTGTGAGCATTTTTTATACACTGCAAAAAAATTTCATTGAGATCCTCTTCCTCCGATTCTCAACAATGTATTTCTTCTTGCTTCTGGCAACATTACTTAAAAGCTTCAAACAAGGAAACCGGTATCAAAGGGTGAAAAAACATGATTTTTTATACATTACTTTATAATGTTACCGACAAAACGTAATCAGAAAAAAACGCAGAACTTGTAATAGAGTTGACGGCTAATATACCACTCTCCTTGTCACACTGTTGTTTGCCCTTTTGTGGAAAGAGGATTAAACAATAAAGACAAGACGTGAAAAAGTAAGTTCATAAAAAAATAGTACTACTCTTGTATAGTTTGGTTTCAAGTGTCAATACGTCTGAGTGAGATATGCTATCTAAAATATGGCGATTTTTCAGTGATTCACGTGATAACGCCAATCTCAATGTGAACATTTCGAAGATTCTTGTCGCTCACTCAGCACCACCATTTTTATATGAGAAATTCAGGGGAATGTAAACCATTGTTCAAAAGTAAAAAAAGAGAATAAAATCCATTACATATTTTAACGTATAAATTTATGCAACTTGGCGGTCGCAGCGGAGTTGTTCTCTAGTTCCTTTTTTAGTTCCCTCTGAAGTCAATCAAGACAACGATTATTTTGTTTATTTCATTACTATCATTAGCAGACTTGTTTTTCTAACGGGAATCCCATCCCTAATCCTCCGCGAAAGCAACATGTTACGGAGCACACAACGTGTGCGAAATGCTTCAGTTTTTTTTCTGAGCAATATAGAACAAAAACGGAAAAGACTGCCAATGGCAAAAAAATATTGTTGAATGCGGTTGCAATGCATGACTACTTACTTCCCATGAGGCATAAAATAATAATGGATTGTACCGTACATTTAATATACTCTCTTCATCTCATTTTTGCCTCGCAGCAACAAAGAGGAGGAAACCATATTTTTGTGTCTAAATAAGCGGGTGATTTACGCAAAATGGAGATGTTTTCTAGGCGAAAAAAGAATATACAATGAATGGACTAGTGATCTCATTGTTTCACTCAACAATTTTACGACTCGGTGTATCAGGGATAAAGAAATGTAGAGGAGCCGGTTTTAAGATTTTTTCTCTTCGCCTGCCGCAGTCCATAAAAATGCGGAGTTAATGAGGAGGACTGCCGATGAAGAATCCAGATGCATATGCATAATATATCATAAAAGATTTTTGCATGATCCTTCCTCGGTCTTTGATCATTTATGAGCTGATGGACGGTGGTAAACAAAAGAAAGGGGTGGCTCAGGATAGAGATCCGGTAAATCAGGCGTGAATGAGATGAGAGACAGTAAGTGGTGTAATATTTTCAACACCCGTTCAACCGTCCTCATCATCTTCGCATTGTTACAATGTTCAGAGAGAAAAATTTAAAGTTTAATTGAAATTGATTGAAATTCATAACCTCACCACCACCACCGGCAGCGATGGATATACGGGATGATAAAATGATTGTTAGATGGCAAAAAAAGAGTACAAGAGATTTTGAAAATTTATTGCGCAAGAATGCCGGACATGTTTCTAAAGAAGGATGACGAAGTCGATATAAGGTCCGTTAAAATAACGATGATTATTGTATTAATATAATTATTATTTGTGCTTGATCGTATCCGTATTGAAATTAATCACCGCCATTGTATCATTGGTTTTAGGATGAGCTCATCCTTCGGAGCTAATTAATAATAATTTTCCTATGTGTCTAATGAGATTTAAGGTTTTGACAAAATATGTATATCGTGTAATAACACAAGTCCCGCAGAGAGCTTTCGAGTTTATTCCACATCGCTGTAAACGAATCTGAGAAAACGTGGTGGACAGAGATAATGCATTTAAGAGTGGTCACGATTTTTAATAAACTCTCCTGTCCTCTCCTCATATCTGGTGGGGATTGAACTTTATATGCAAATGAGGGACGTAGGACTAACAGTACAATTTGGCGAGGTGATTTAGAGTCTAAAACTTTAATAACTGATCGAAAGAGATGGTTTACGTAATGTGCTTCGAGAGATGGGGAAATGACCAAGTTACAAAAAAGCAGGGGGTTTCTACAAAGAAAAAAGATGTTTAAGGAAACGTTTCTCTTTTGCTACTTCTTCAGAAAAAAGAAGCGACATAAAGTTCGTTGCTTTTGTAATGCAACTGGTCATTTTTGTGATTTGAATGAGATTTTTGCCTTGTTTAGATGGTTGCATAAAATGTAAGTTACAAAATAAGCAAGGACTAGGGGCAAGGCATATCTGCGACATGCGGAGCACGAATCAGCAACAAATCATTATTTGTAAAACATCTTCTTGTACACTAACAATGTTCATTTTACATTTCTGCTAATAAAACGGTCAGAGAGAGAGAGGGAATAAGAAAACCTTGTTTTTATCCGTTACTGCACAAAAAATTGCTAATAAATGCATCACATCAAAATAAAATTCAAGAGCAGAAAGTCTGCCCTCAAAAAGCTTAAACTTTTTATGCAATTTTCATTGAAGCACATAAAATATAATAATGTGCAACTGTCGTTTATTGACATCATCAAAATCATCGCCAGATCATAGCCACTGTGCCAATTGTCGAAGAGGTGCACAATTTTGCCTCAATTCTACTTTATACGAGCCATAAACTCTGAGCTCTGATCCCATCACCAATAGCACTGGTAACGGTCAAGTTTCCCAATGAATCTTTCAACATCCCCAAACGACAGCGATAAAGATGGAGATTCAAAACGGGTGAGACAGGTGGATATAATTTATGTGCTTATTTAAAGAGCCTGAAAACCTCACAAATATCCACGTATATCTTCATTTGTCAGAAGAAAACATTTCAAATGTAGAAACCTCACAATGAGGTTGTGCAAAGCGTAAACACAAATACAACCATTTCTTGCCAAGCAAATAATACGAGGAAATGCGAATGAATGAAAAGGAATGCGGGTGGTGACGTGGTGAGCAAAGTAGCTTATGATCATCACACTAACAATCTAAAAAAGATTCAAAAATGCAAATAAATGTACTAACAATAAGTAACTATTCTACAATAATTGGCAACATACCGACGTGTGCATAAAAATAGTTTACATTTTTATATTACTCCACCTGATTTCTTGGTGGCGTACCAAAGAAGGTAATTTTTCACAGGAGATAAATAATCATTAAGCAACAAGAAGACAGTCGGCCAACGAGAATCATTATCGTCCACGATTCATCCAATGATTCTACGAAGTTGCTCCTGGTTTTCTAACATAACTCCTTTCATATTCATTTGCTCAGTGAGAAAATGAAGGTGCGAAATTTGGCTTACTGTAAATCACTCTTCGCATATCTCATTTGGTATTCATAAATACATTTTCTATATAATACTCCTCAGAGAAAAAAAAATGTTGTCTCGTACGTTCACAACTTCATAGACTCGCCATCTAATTAGTGTTCAAATCTTGATAAGAGATCCACTCATTGATTCGAGTTAATATAATACTCGTACAAGCACCTCCGTAACTCATTAACTGACACTCAAAAAAATCTGTGAGAAAATTGCCTCTTACATTTGCTAAATCGGGAGTGATGGCACAAAACAAAAGCTACATACTTAGCGTCCCCTCAAGTGTGACGGAAATCTCAAGATTTGATGCGGTATGTAACAGTGTTGTCTTCATGATGTCGATGAAGATCGGATGAGTAGTACAAATGTGAATGTCTTTGGAGAAGACTTGTGCAGCACTTTTTTCTGCGGTATGTAATTATTATTCATTAATTGAAATCAATACGAAGCTCCAAGCTATTTAGCTCCGTATAGGTCGTATGGTTAGCAATTAATTTGAGGGAAGTTGATCGAAATGATAAAAAGGGACGGACTTCATGAGTTATTACGTCCAATATATTATACGCAATCTTCTAATGAGAGTTTGTCGACATTTCTTGCAGCTGCATTCTTGATGATGATGGGAATGCGTTGATACGAAGTTTGTTAATTAGCAAACCACCGTCCACAAAAGGAGGAAGCTTCCATGAGTTCAAAATAAATTGGCAAGCTCTATTTTTTTTCAAAATCTGACATTTTCTGGTGTATTTACTTTAGATAAAGTTTAATTTATGTGAGTAGAACCGCTTATTAGTTTATCCTACGACATAAAATAAACTAGGTTTGGCTATACTGACCAATTGGTTGCGAAATTGCACTCTCCAAAATTAGACCCAACATTTAAACCCACAAACTTCCCATAAACCGTAACAATGGTTCTGTATCATATAATAAGCTTGTAACAGTTTAAAGTGGAGATGTAAAAATGTTTGAGATTCTCTATATATGTCGACCAACACCACAATTAGCATCACAATAGGCTTCTCTTTAACCCTCTCGTTTTGTGACTCAGGTGGTAAACACTCTTCAACAAGAGACGCTCTTTAAGATGTGTTAAGAAAGGGAAATGATAAAGATCTCAGTAGTCGACCATGTTCGTAAGCAGCAGGAGTGAGATCATGGCACAATCTATGTGGGCCACATCCCAGCAGAAAATCTCGTCCGAGAATCCATTACAAGAGAAAATTATTAATCCATATTTGTTGAGGCACATTTTGGTGCATGATTTTCTCCTGCTTTATGGTCACGAAGAGACTTGCAAATACTTAAAATGGCACTTGATTCGAGAACCTTACAATGTAATCTCAACTTTGGAGCGGTAATGCGATTACTTGGTGTGGTTTCGATTTTTTATACATTCGAGTGACACGCTGTGAATGACTGTTTAATGTAATCACGACATGTCCCACAAAATCCTTCACAAAATCATCTTCAATTGCAGTCTAAACTCTAAGCAGCAAGTTAATTGATAATTTCCTATAGTTTATGTGTTATTTGCATTATTGATGTAAATATGTGCATTTCTTCAAAACTGAGATTGTGTTAAGTTATCATCACATTGTGGCTACATAAGCATTCGGGCTACATAAAAATATTTACATTTTTTTACTGCTCATGCCACTTGCGTAAGACCTGATGTGTTCACCATTTAAGACCACAAAGTTCAGTGGTTCTACTCACAAAGTGAGGACATAAAAAACGCACCTTTAAACTGTAAATGCAGGCTTTGTTGCAACACAGTGTATATTTGTTTTTCACACGAGAGACCGGTCAGTAAAGTTCCTTGAGCATTTTGTAGGTGTATGTGTGCCAAAATAAGGTCACTTGTTTAGCACACAATGCAACTTTAGTCATCCGTCACACATCTCTCATTTTTGAGGTCCTCTTCTGTGCTCACGATTAGTGTGCAAATTGTGACTCTCAACGAGTCGTGTGAATGAGTCCAAATCTGTATTTGGACGTTTATGCTCAGGAGGTCTTGGAGAGAGTGAGAGGACACTCGAAAGTAAGAATAACACTTTGTTGCAATGATGCTCCTTCCAATTACAGGATAACAACCCTTTTAATGAGCACTACTGTATCCATTTGAGAGCTTCGTAATGAACCTTTCGTTTTCATTCTTGGTGAGAATCGAGAGTGCCTGTCGTGAGCAGAGGATTATTAGGGAAGGACAAAAAGAGTTTGGAGATCTTATTTAGAGAAGTCACGGCATATTTGAGCTGGTATCGATGTGCCGTTTAAATGCACAGAAGCTAATTCAAATATTGGTGATTTATGAATAGTACTCATATCTCTGAGTTAATCACTTCAGAGTCATTTCACTCTCTTTTTTGTATAAAAAGGATTATCTAAATCGGCTTGTGACAAGCGTATTTGAGCAAAATCCGGTATTGTATATCTAAATCACTAATAATTTTGCCATAATCTTAGAAAATTAGAAATCTTGACCTGACTGTGAATTAATTCTGTTTGCCTTCAGAGATTTCACAGTATTTTTGCAACTTTACTAATCACCCTGTCACACTGCAAGTAAATTTCATCATTTCAGTGGTGAAAGTGAGTCAAAAATTTTCAATTGATTTAAAGAGAAATTGACAAAGATAGAGATTCCTTTTTCTTTCATTGATTTCCTGATGAAGATTGAAACAAGTGAAAATTCATATTGTCAATCCACCTCAGAGACAGGCATCCTATTGACGTTTTAAAGAATGGTATTGTATTCTTGAAGGCTTAAGAGAGAAGGGAAAAATGAATTGTCACGATTTTTTTCAGAGACAGCAAAATCGCCGATGATAGATGTACGCAATTTTTTTACACAACGACATTCAGAAATCAATATTAGAAAACGGAAATTTAAAAAACGGTGCTTATCTCAGCGCCTTATTAGACTTTATTAACATAATGTTTTGTAAATAAACACACAGGTTTGATAGTACTCGTTATATGTAATAAAAAAACAACTTACTAGGTATCGTTCCATTTGACCTTAGATTCCCGTTTGGTCTCATCTCAGCTCAGGACTCTTCACACATGATTTTCTTCCGTAAATCCCAAAAATTGTC